>JAQZBX010034206.1:0-25081 GCA_029593785.1 Cabassous unicinctus
GACCTTGTCACGATTTTGGTCTTGACAAGAGCTAAGCACCTCCGTTGATGGCCGCCACAAGCCTATAGTTCCTACCACTCCACTGGAAAAAAGCCAAAAGAGTCTTCATCAAAGCACCTTCTGACATCCATATTGGAACATCTTCAGGGTGATTTTTCAGTCTCATCTTTTTTCATATCTTAGAGCATGTGACAGATTTCATAATACCTTACCTTTAGATACTTTTTCTTCATTAAGTTTCCTGGACAACAAACTCCCTTTGCTTTCTACCTGCCTCTCTGGGGTTCTTTCTTAATCATCTTTGTTGGAATCTTCTAATCCTGATTTCTAAATATAAGAGGACCTCAAGGCCTGAGGTCTTTTCTTGTCCCTATTTACTTTGTTTTTGTCCTCCCTAGGTTATCTCATCCAGTATTGAAGCTTGATTAAGCTGTCCATGTGTTCATGACCACTCTAACCCTAATCATTACTCCTGATCAGCAGACTTGTCTATCCATTTGCCCACTTAACCTCTCTTTTTGGATGTTTAATAAACTTAACTCTCAACTTCCTTTTCCAAACCTTCCCCTCTCCCAGTTTTCTCCATCTCGTCTAATGGCATCTCCACTTACACAGTTGCTCAGGCCAAAACGTTGGAGTCACCCTTAACTCGTCCTCTCCTCTCACATCAACAGCAGGAACAGCGCGGTAGGGATGGTGCCATGGGGTCAGTGGGGAGAAGAGTGTTCTATAAAGATATCATAAAGTTATTTTTCATGTATTACATTTAAAGGTAGAATAAAATACAAAACCATCAAAAACTTTTCTTTATAAAACTATTAATTGCTAATACATTATATTTAAATGAATAAGATTCAACTAATCAGAAAAGAGAAACATCAAAAACCTAATTTTTGAGGCTGTTCATAAAAATGATGTCTCACTTCACTTTGGCCCAATACATGCAAAACTTAAATATCAATGTCCTATGACCTAGGCCTTATAAAAATGTCAGAGGTGTTTATGTTTTCCAACACAGCATTTATTTTCCAACTACCCATTCCTGTTTTGTTGTAAACAAGCATAGCAGATTGCTGAGCTTGGTGTAGGGAGACAACAAACACATTCAGATATTCTTCATCTAACAGGTATTGATCCTTCAGGGGCAAAGGGCCCTACATTTATTTCCAGTTTCCTCATGCCAGGCTCAATGCTGGCTTGGCCCTCTACATAAGCTGTTTCATTTGAAACCCTTTAAGGGCTGGCATTAATCATGGTTAATCATGGTATATTAGTCAGCCAAAGGGGTGCTGATGCAAATTACCAGAAATCTGTTGGCATTTATAAAAGATATTTAGTTAGGGTAGAAGCTTACAGTTACCAGGCCATAAAGCACAAGTTTCTTCCCTCACCAAAGTCTGTTGCCACGTGTTGGAGCAAAACAGCTGCCAATGTTTGCCAGGGTTCAGGCTTCTTGGGTTCCTCTCTTCCTGGGGCTCAGTTTCTCTCTGGGCTCAGCTCCTGTTTCCTTCACAAGGTCAGCTGTAGACTATGAGGCTTTCTAGGCTTTGCCTTTCTCCACAAGGCCAGCTGTGAAATGTCGGTGAATGGCTCATCTCTTTTCCCGGGGCCGTCTCTCCTTCCTCACAACCAAGCTCCTCTGTGTGCTTATTTCCCCAGGCTCCAGCATTAAAACTTAGCATCAGAACTCCAGCTCAAAACTCCAACTAATTCCTCTGCTCTGCCATGTAGTTTTATCTCTGAGTCCCTGCCCATGGTAGGGACTCAACATCCTACTGACATGGCCCAATCAAAACCCTAATCAAATTTAATCACACCCAAAAGAACAGACCAGTTTACAAGCCTAATCCAATATCTATTTTTGGAATTCATAAATAATACCAAACTGCTTTACATGGTTAGGGAGCATTGTCTTTAGCATAGGAGAAACAGGCAGAACAGAATTAGCAGGATGAGCCAGTCTGCTCACTTTCCTCTCTGATTTCAGAATTAGTCTCCTTGAATTTAACTTCTACACTACCAAATGGCTGATATATTGTAGTAGTTCATAGATCTCTCAGTTTTATTCCTCAGTGTAAACCCCTTTGTTGAAATCTCATTTCCTACTGGCCCTGCCTCTTTCATGATTCTTCAACCTCACAATTCACCCTCTGCCCCAGCTATATATAAATCCCCTGAATACCCTGATTCACACATTCATACCCCATCTCCTGCATCTCTCTCTTTCTCATGCCGAATTATTCTATGGTTAAAAATAAATAAATAACCTTAAAATATCAAAGGACTGAATCAACAAAGTCCAATTTTTGTTAACGATAGGTGTTCACTGCTCATCACTTAGGGACCCAACAGGCAGTATATACATGGTCTCCAGTGGGGCCAGACTGGGTGGCAGAGGGAAAAGAAAAAGCCTGGCTCACTGGGCAAAACTGGTCCACACCATGCCTGTCTCAGTGTGGGATTAGGAAAAGAATACATCCCGAAGTAGGAAGAACCAGAAGCATCTGGCAAATGGCATTAATGACTATCACATAACAGGTTGGTGAAATCATGCAATTCCTTCAGGAATCAAGTCAAATATTTCCACCTTTTGTGATCCCCACCCTTTTTGTACAGTCTACTCTCACTTGTACTTAATTTGATTTTTTTTACTTAGCGTCATACTGCAATTATTAATTTACATGCTGGCTCCCCAACTAAATTATTTTTTCAATATAGAAAATATATCTTCTTCACTCATTTTTGGCACTTGAGCCATTGTCTCTTTTATTGTGGGAGAATTGTTGAATCAGTAACAGTAAGAAAAACATATAACCCCATTTCTGGCCTATCAACTCCTCACTGGAGAGTGATATTTTGTCATGAGAAATGCAGGCTTTTCTTACAAGGCTTAATCCTCTAAAGATATCAAAGAATGCCATGAAAAAGTATGTAGTTCTGCATCATTATAAAAGAAACTGCTAGTTAACTTATTCATTTAGCATTTATATAACCTTCATTTGGTGTCTGGCATATGAACTCATTTAATCTGCATAACAATCCATTTTACAGATGAAGGAAGTGAGACACAGGGAAGTTAAATAACTTGCCACAGTGCAGGAGAGGAGATGCATGAATTAAAATCCAAGCCAGCTAGCTTCATACCTCTTGCTCTTGACCACTAAATTTTGCTCACTTTTTCTAGAAGTATGACTTCTTGAAAATTGACTAATTTATCTAGAGAATATTAATGTGGGAGAGATAAAGTTGATCATACCAGTAGTTCCTAAACACTTGTCTGTTTGTGGATTAATGATGGGATGATTGTACAGGAATCTTCCAGGGCATCAGAGATTCCATTTAGTATATTTGTAATTTAAAATTAAACAAAACTCACAGTTTATTTTGATGCATAGCTATATTTAGAAATTAGTGGATTAAATTATTTTATCAGGATTTGTCCCTGTAAAACTGGGTTTCTTAACCATTTTTGTTCCATGGATCCCTTTGTCAGTCAGGCGAAAACCACAGACCCCTTACTAAGTCCACACTAAACTGCATATCATTTAATAAATATATCACACCTGCAGCAATACATTCCCACAAGAATACAGTTTTTTTGAATTTCAATTCAAGCTCAGGGACACCTTGTTAAGAAACCCTGCTGTTAAACAATAAGAGCCCAGTCATTAATTCTCATACTAATAGTGCAGTAGGAAATAGGTTATCTCCATTGGTAACTGTCATCTTAGAGTAGAACCTTCATTCTTTCTGAAGAAACTTGTTCCAACCATACTATGAAAAAATAAACAATCTCGGGGATATTAGCACTCCCTATTGCTAGGTTATGGAAATGCTAGCACTATACTTAAGTGTGTGTAAAAGCTCTAAGTAGAATTATCTGTTAATTTCAATTGTAACATTAATTTTGAAAAAATGGAAAAATTAAATTATAAACAGATATTTATATTTGCCAAGAATGTCTTTAAACTAACTAGAACATAAAATATTTTAAAAGAACTCTAATGCATTGAGTTGGGTGCAGATTGAGTCAGTACTTCAAAAATCACAAAGTAGTTTAAACAATGGGATAATTAATTATGTTCTACAGACTTAACTAATCTCACATTATTCAGACTGATTTCATGTTACCTCCAGGAGTCTTAGGTACCACTTATATGGAGTACTTAGCTTAAAATGATCACATATTAATACAACAATAAAGCATGTTGCCACTTTAAAATGTATATGATCTAAGAGTCTTCCTAAAGATTGAAGAATAAAATACATGATATCAGAAGTTTCTTTTACCTTTCACTGCTGAAAAAGTCAAATTAGCAAGACATGCAATTCTGAAAGAAAAAAAGATAAACAAAAAACACCTGGTGTCCCCATCTCTGCATATACATTTACCAAATGCCATTTAGCTTTAACATCATCATGTAACCAGTCTTCAGGGCTATATAATGAGAACAAATATATTTCTATAATGAATGGTGTTATTTTAATAAGGAATAATTAACGTATTTATGTGTGTGCTAGGTGTGGGAGAGCCCCACTAAAGAGTGATTGACTCTATATGACATCCTCCAAATCATACCCAAATGAAGGCTAATGACATTCATTAAAATAAAATAGCACACAGAAAGACATTGGGAATTCAAATGTTCTCCCACATTTGGGATGTGGTTACCAGTTAGCTTTAGCTGTAGTGCGATAGGAGAGCATATATGAATATTTTTAGGAATAGAAGATGTATTAGTCAGCTAAAAGGGGTGCTGATACAAAGTACCAGAAATCTGTTGGCTTTTATAAAGGGAATTTATTTAGGGTAGAAGCTTACAGTTTCAAGGCCCTAAAGAGTCCAACTCAAGGCTGCTTTCTCACCAAAGTCAGCTGCCATGTGTATCTACTTCCATTTCTTGATTGAGTGTCCATTTATATAGCCCACCAAGGGGGCGGGGACTCAACCCTGCACACCCTAATGATATGGTCAAATCGAAGTCCTAATCTTGATTTAATAAAGTAAAAGTGAAACCTCTGAATTTAATACAATCAAAGGGGTATCACGCCCAGAGGAACAGACCAGTTTACAAATATAATCAATATTTCTTTTTGGAATTCATAAATAATATCAGACTGCCACAGAAGATAACAGTTGCTCTTTCTTTGTGTTTCACATCTATCCATATCAAAACTGAACCTATATCCAAAGTTCCTAAAAGCCACTATTGCCCTTTTGGGCTGGCCCCAAATTAATCAATTAATCTATCTCTGGTATTCATAAACCCGAACACTTGAACTTCTCCGATACTCAGCATCATTTTAGATTCTTCCCCTTTGCCCCATCCAGACAGTCACGGTGTCCTGCACATTCAGCTGCTGCCACTGCTCCTGGGCAGTTCCTCACCATCCCTCACTGGGTAATTGAGGCATGGACTCCTTACTAGTCTCCTCAACAATCTTTCCTTCACACTGTGGGCCAACTCATCTTAGATCACAAGTCAGGTAATGTCACTGCCCCCTTTAAAAGCACTTAGTGACTCCCTATTTTCTGCAAAATGAAGTCCAAAATACTACAATGCTCACTGAGTTTCTTTTGTCATTTCACCTTATCCAATCTTTTCAGCTTCACTTCACTTCACTTTTTCCCCTCCCCTCCACACTCAAGGAAAATCAGATTTTCAGATATCCCCACCCAACACAATGTAGGAACAATTTTAGTCATAGGGGCATTAATTCACTGTAGTCGATTTTAAGCTATAGTTATATACTGTCTCTCTCTCTCTCTCTATATATATATATATGTATGTACACTAATCAGTTGTTTCCAGCAGAAGTGTACACAAATCATCATTCATAAGGGAAATAAATCTAACTACCTATAGGGAAATCTATTTCATCGTTGGTTGAGAACGGGCAAGGTGAGGTATGGTTGCACATTCTAAAATGTAGCTGCTTCTTATTGGCCAGGACCTGAGCAAGTCACAAAGTGACCGTGATGGAAGCATGCTTACAACCACAGGCAGATGGGAAAAGAGGCATGGATGGAGGGATGGGGGGGAAATGGCACATGCATGTGCTCTTCCAGACGTCTTCCTTTGCTATCTATAGTCTATAGGAAAGTCATATGCCTGGGACAAATGTATTATATTTACATAAAATTACAGTTTTTGTAACCATAGATTTTCCATGCTGCAAAGAGGGAAAACAATGTGAAAAGAAGAATTGGAATCTATAATGCTTCTGCAAGAGCACAGCAACTGGAACTCTCTGGATCTGAGTGCTCCATGGGAATTTCCAGAAGCAGGGGCAATAAATAGGGGCAACAGAGGGCCCAATACTGCAAGGTAAAATCCCATAAACTCTAGAAGCTGCTGAGTGAGAAGGACATTTGGTACTTTTGTCCTTTACTTGCACAATCTAACATCATTGTTCCATCTTGAGAATTTTTGTCACTTATCAAAGTCCTGCACTATTTTTTTTTAAAAGCTTTTTATTTATCCAACTTCTCTAAAGAAGAGTGCAGCTGTGAGCAGCCAACACACACAGCAGCTGGAACAGGTGCACCAGCTCAGTAAAGGGGATCTGGGAAGGGCACCAACAGTGTCCACCACAGTCTCAATATCCACACAGTTCTTTACTGAATATTTAGCAGGGTTCAAGCATTGATCTGAAACTATGGGATCTCATCGGGTGCCCAGATAAAATTTAAAACTGAACATATTGCTTTGGAGGTAGTCCTTGAAATATGCTCACATCCATGCTTCCAATAATAAAGCTTTAAACACGCACAGGCAGCTCCTGAAATATGATTTTAAAGTGGCATATCCCACAACATGGTGCTCCAAAGTGGAATCTTTAGGCTGGCTAGCTGCAGCCTCAAAGTATGCCAGATATTGCCCCTTCCTATCGGTAACTCGCAGTCCTTAAATCAAACCATTTGTTCAAATCTTGCTCCTCCACTTAAATTCAACTTCTTTGTAAAATTCAGATAAATCATTCAGATAAATGATTATTAAAAGAAATTTTATTCATTTTATTCAGATAAATTTTATTCCTTTTGCTTTTCTATTCAGTAAATATTCGATTCATGCCTGATAAATAGTTAAATATATGCATGAATGTACACAACTGAAATGATATGGTGCTTGGTCCAAAAATTCTTTCAATGCAACAAAGAAGGAGGACAAACATATGCAATAGTGATTACTGTTAAAATTGGTTAGAAGAGCTATGAATAGGGAGCTAATGAAATGATGAAACAGTCAATCTTGGTGAAATGTTTTTCTGGCTGAACATCAATAGGGATTATAAATTTGGATGTTAAATCATTTAAATGAAACAATAATACAGCCTCCTTGTAGGGAAAAGATAGAAATGAATTGAAAAGGCTCAGTCTTGATTTCTGTGTAAATATATATTTTCAGGTGGTGGACTGCATATGGATCTAGGGGAGGAGACTGTTTTACTTCTAGCCTTGCACATTTGCACATCATTTCTTTCAGTTTGTCAGATTCTTGGTACAGATGGTATGCCAGGTGGTTTAAAAATCTGTCTAACAACAACAAAAAATTCTTAAGTCATCACTCCTCTTCTGCAGATGTTGATTTTTGTTCTCATGTCAGCCACCAAGATCAGTACGTTCTCTTCCCCTTAAAATAAAAACACATTTTATTTTTAGTTTATTTATACTCAAATGTTAATCCAAAAATGGTTTTAAGTGGTTTAAAATGATATCTAAAGACAAACATTTTGCTCACTTGGTTATATTCTGAGCCTGTGTTGGCTTCTATTTTCCGAGTATTTTAGCAGTTGCCTAAATATTGATTGTGGAAGCTGGGATCTGGCTTTAGTCTCTGAACCACAAAGGAATTCCCATCTTCTATTTTGTGCCATTAATGGCCAGAGCTTAAGAGTCAAGCCTCATTATTTAGAACAAAAGATCCAAGGAATACTAGGGCATTTATAGAAATGATGTTGGGGCTCTATGTCAACACTGGTATCTTGGGTAACATAGGTGGAATGTTGGGGACACACTTGGAAAATGGAATTGAGAGAGCCAAGGTGAGAATGACATTTGGCATTTAGACAAGCTGTTAAGAAAGTAACCAGGCACTAGACATAACTGACGGATTGTAGAAACGTGTTACCAATGAATTAGTCAACAAAGTACCACATTAATCCCAACTATTTTTTTCTTTAAATGTTACACCTATATTTATTTTTAACCCAAACACTGTCTTTTATAGAAAATAGGCACTTACATACTAATCCAATTTAATAAATGCTTATTGGACAATAAACAAAGACTAAATTTTTTATCCATTAGAAATTACTTATTTTTATTTAGTTGGATATTGTATAAGTTCATCTGAAATGCACCAAGACAGAAATCTTGGTCTTTAAATGAGCTTGCAATTTAGAAGGTGTGAGGAGAAATACTGTTTCTTCAACTCTCAATTCATGGATGCTTGCAGGAGCTGGGTTGTGAGATTCCAGGAGTAAAGAAGTGATGGTGGTGACCCCATAAATATTTGCTAAATAAGGAGGATTTTTCACTTGAACTTTCTCCATTCCAAATTAAACATTCTAGTGGTGTATCATGGGGCTTACAGTTAAGTGGGTCTTAACTAGCAGTGATTAGCTTCCCTAGATAGGGTCTGGAAAAGTGGCATGTGGTGAAGAAATGGGGGAAAGGAAGTGGGAGGTGGTGTCCAGGGAGCCATGCTACTGATTGACATAACAATTAGGCAGTGCTCTGGGTCCTCAATGGGTAAGATCTAGGTAGCCTAAACACCCTGTATTGCCTGGGAGAGACCCATACAATGAGACTGTCCTGCCCAAAATGTCAATAGTGTCTTGAAAAAACCTTACAGGAAGGAAAGACAATTGGTACCTATTTAAAATATGGCATAACATATAAAAAGTAAAATACAGAATTAAATCAGCTATGAGGGATGTCACAGCATGTGTTAGAGATCTGTAACCCAACTTTAGTGCCTTAGACAATTAGAGAAGTTCTTTCAAAAAAACTAGAAACGGAAGGGTGAATAAAAATTAATCATGTGAAAAGGGGTTGGAGGGGAGTAGTTACAGGCTGTGCAAAATCTGCAGGCAAGAGAGAAGATACACTGTACAAGAGACACAAGAGAATTTGCACAACTCGGATGTGATTGCCAGGTGTGAGTGGGGAGAGATGCAGCTTGGAAAATGCAAGGTCTTGTAAGCTGTATTAAGGACTCTGGATGTTATCCTGAGGAAAACAGGAAGCAATTGAAGTATTCTCATACAGATAGTAATATGATCATAGGTGCATTTTAAGATCCTTTGGCTTAGAGTTTGGAGAATAAATTAAATGGGCTCAATATTTTTTTTACCTTTGCAATAAATTATTTCTACCACTGCTGTCTGCAAGCACCAGGCATTAGGGATGAACAACAGAATAGAGAAGGAGACAAGCTTTGCATCAGAATACCAATTGAATGCTCATTACAGGTGAGATGCTTCTACTGCTTGGACCAGCATGGTCCAATATATACATAATGCAAGCCACATATATATTTCTAAATTAACTAGTAGTGACATTTAAAAATTACAAAGAAGTTTTATGAGATATGAATATGATTAAGCATATTTTTCCTTCATTTTCTTCATTAATAAGGAGGCATTGGTCATGTAATTTAATCAATCTATGCTTGTTTATGTATCTTTCTGAACACTGGAGAAACAATTGTGCTTGATTTTTAGGATTAAATGAGACAAATGTGCCTGGACAGAATTTTTTAAAGCAATGATTTCATAATTTGTTAAGCTGCCTTTTGTCTGCTACTTTATTTTTTGAAGTTGAAATGGTTTACTTTAAATAAAATTACAAAGAAACAAGTAAAATTGATTTAAATATTTTATTTAACCCAGGATTTTGAAAATATTATCATTTCATTATGAAACCAATATATGCTTTTAATGAGATATTTACATTCATTTTTTCATACCCAAGCTTAGAACGGCAGTGCGTATTTTTGGAATAGTCAAATTTCAAGTGCTAACTGGTCACATACGGACAGTGATCATCATATTGGACAACACAGGCATGATATTTGCTGCTAGTGAAGACAGAACAAAAAAAATATGATTGTTTACTATGTGGTTTAATAGGACAGATTTTTTCAAAGGTAGAAGCAGGAACCAAACAAAAGCAGAATCCCTATCTGCAACAATTGATTAAAAGGGAGAAAGAAAACGTCATGACTCAATTTCTGTTTGTGGATAACTCTGTTAGGCTGACTTTATACAATGAACTGATAATTGTTCTTCTCATAAATCAAAACTCTGTGATATCATTATTTTTTACCAAAAGGCTACTGGAAAACTAAACAAAAAGTAAAAATTCATATTTACTTTAGTGACTTGCTGGAGATCAGAGAACTGTTGATGTGACTGTTCAAATACTGAGTTAATATAAATAGAGGTGAAAAAACTATCCATGCAAAACCTAATGCTCTGGGTTACTATCAATTATTACTGTCATTTCAATTCAAAATATTATGTAATGTTTGAGAGCTGGCTGTGAAAACCAGAAGAAAAGTATAAGCTAGCTCAGTACTCTAGCCCAGTGACTGGAATAGGAAGAGTAACTGGGACATAATAAATATTCCTAAAATAGGCAGTCATAAACACTTCACATGTTAGCTCTTCAATTTTCTCAGCAATGCTATGAGGTGGACATTATCATTAAGGTCATTTTATAGATGAGGAAATAGCAGCTCATAGAAGTTGAACAACTTACTCACAGACATAGATTTAGAAGGTGGAAGATCCAGGATTTGAACACATACCATCTAACTACAAGGCCATTCTTTTTTTTTTCTTTTTTTTTTCACCAACGATTGCATTCAAAGTTCACAGTTATTTGAAAGAAAGCATTGTCTAGTTATAAAATGGGTTGTCTTTGAATATGACACATAATGATTTTAGGGTGGGGAGGAGAGAGGGATAAATATGAGTTAGATTGGTCTTGGATGGCTTCAAGAAAAAGGTAAGATTTAAATGGGTCTTGAAAAATAAATAAGATTTAAAGTTGAAGAGTATGGTAGCCAGAGTATGCAATGTATGGATTAAAAGAAGATGGAGAGGAAAGGATTAGTTTGGGTTTCAGGAGACACTGTAGTCACAGTTGAAAAAGATTCAACTGAAAGGCCAGCCTGAAAGAGCCATACTGGTGGCTTTGGATAATGCTTCCATGGTTCTCTCCCTTCCTTTTTGTTTTGTCCAACGTAAATAGCTATTCCAAGAGGAGACTTTCCCTCAACTTATGAACCTTCTGGTAAGTTAGAATACATTGACCTGGAAGTTGTCTCTTGGTTCATATCTTTTTACCACTATCTTTCCAAAATAAAATTTACAACCATGTGATATCAGAAAGAAAACTGAATAAATATTAAGGCACACAACCTGTAAAAAAAATCCAAAAGTCTTCTAGGAATTTTTCTTTCATGTTCCCACTCCTTTTCATCTCCTACCTCCAGATTAGATTTGATATCTAGCTTTTGTGTTCTGGCTCACATCCCACTGGGCATGACAATATCAAAGTTTATGTCACCAGGCAGAAAGTTTCTTGTGATTAAAACTTTGTCTTACATGTCTTTGAACCCCCAGTGTCCAGCACTGAAATTGCCATTTGGATGATTAAAAGTCAAGGATATGATCAAGGACTCCATAGCCACACTGCCATGGAGTTATGACATGGCTCTGCAACATTAGTTTTCTGATTATGGACAAATTACTTACCTCAAGGGGTTGGGAGGATTAAATGAATTAAATGTATGTGAAACACTATGCCTGTACTTGGGTGATGTTAAGTGCTATATAAGCATCTGCTCATATATATATATATTTTTTCAAACTGAATTGTTAGGGGTAAAAGAATCCTTTCCTTTATGCAAGTACCTGCTTACCTTGCCCACTTCTTATGCAGAGAGCTCTCCTCACTGACTCTAAATATATTCGAACTTTACCGTCATTTGTTTCTCTTATTAAAATTCTAATTAAGTCAATAAAATAGATACCATTCACATAGGTTTTAATTTCTTACATAACACATCATATTTCATAATTTGCAGATGCTGCTTGTGTGTTTTTCTTTCACTAATATGGGCTAATGTGAAGTTCCAGGGTTCCATTGCTGGAGGGAGCTTTGACATATTTCCAAATATGAATGCTGAGAGAAATTTGACCATCGTTAGTGCTGAAGTTCATTAATGGCAGTGTATTCTCAGATTCATAGGAACAGAGCAGTCAGAGCAGAAGTGGAGGGGACAGGGGAGGGAGTGGCCTCACCTTCTAGCGTCACTGACACACCTTCGCAGACTCACCAGGATGCCATTATGTAACGACTGCCTCTGTGAGTTTCTCCATGTCAAATGTCTTTTCATACACCCCGTTCCAAATAAACTGTAACATCAGGGAAAGAGAAACTTACGGAGCACTATATACAACTGGTAAATATAATGCCTTGTGCTGCCTTTGCTTTCACAGTTCAGAATTCTTCCATACCTATCATCTATTTTCATACTTCTGGCAAACCCCTCCTCCCTTATCTAAAGGTAACTTTTCTTACACTGATTCTGGACCCAGCTCTAGGCTTCGTTTACCTCTGAACTACATAAGCCTGGCCTTTGTTCTATATAGCCACATGAAGTTCTCTATTAGTGTGTGCTTGAGCATGGGTTATTGAGCCAGTTACGGTTTTTGTTTTGTTTTTCAAGATTTATTTATCCCCCACCCCCGCCTCGTTGTTTTGCACTCCCTGTCTGCCCTCTGTGTGTTCTTTCTGTGTCTGCTTGTCTTCTCTTTAGGGGGCACCATGAACCGATCCTGGGGCCTTCCAGAGTAGGAGAGAGGTGCTTAGTCTCTTGTGCCACCTAGGCTCCCTGATTTGCTGGGTCTCTCATTGTCTCTCTTCTGCGCCTCTTTTTGTTGCATCTTCTTGCTCTGCGCCAGCTCTCCGCGTGGGCCAGCACTCCTGTGTGGGTTAGCACTCTGCGCGGGCCAGCGCTCCGCATGGGCCAGCTCGCCGAGTGGGCCAGCTTGCTTTTCACCAGGAGGCCCCAGGAATCGAACCCTGGACCTGCTATATGGTAGATGGGAGCCCAATCACTTGAGCCACATCCGCTTCCCAGTTAGTTTTGAACTCTTTGTGATAGTGTTGTATTTCAGAAATCTCCACTCTAGCACTGTGGTTAATATGTAGTTCATGTTTTACAAATTTTGATGATTAATTTTCCTATAAAATTTTTGAGACCCTGAAAACTTTTATAACCTTTTTAAAAATATTAAACTAAGAGATATACATGAACCTACAAAGAATTCTGTACTTGACGTGATTATACATAACTGCCTCCAAATAGAAGTGAAGCTGTCACAGAGATTTGGAAACCCTAAAGGGTAATTTCTTAAGTGCTTTTGGGTGGTATGGTGTTTTTAATGAGAATTCCTTCTTCCTGGACACATTGTCTGTCAGCACAGTTTTCTTATACTGCCAGTACTTACTGCTTTACTTTTCATGTCTTTCCTACTGGCAGTTTGGAGACAATAGACAAAAGTACAGAAATGAACTTATATTTAATATGAAAATGTTGAATGTTTGATTGTCACAAAGAGTGGATTTACCTGATGTGAGTTTATGGGAGCTGGGCTGTCATATAAGGGAAAAACACTAAGTCACAGGCTTTCTGCTTCTGTAACAATAGGACTGCAAAATGGTAAAGATTAATAGAGGTGCACAGGGGTTGAGAATCTAAAATTGTGCATTTGTTCTGAGTGGAAACCCATTTAATTTCCATTCCCTAATCTCATGTTTCATTTGTTTGAAATTGTACAGAAAGAATAAAAAATTACAGGGCTTGGAGCTGTTGCCACTGGTTGGTGAACTTGAACAGATCAATCGTCTTACTGGAGCTCAGTATCCTCATCTGTAATGTGAGGATAAGAGTGTGAATCCCCAGTTCTCCCCTTCACTCCTTAGCCTGTTTAAAGTCCAGGGCACACCACACCACTATGACCCTCCCTTGCGTGTGTTCTTTGAAGTGACACTGTGTCCTTCTCAGCTCCTCATATCAAGAGTTACATGGTGTCACTTAGTCCCAAATTTGGTGATGCTAACTTTAATCACTTGGTTAAGGTGGTGCCCATCAGGAATCTGCACTATGAAGTTAACATATTCTCTTTTAAACTAATTATTATTTTGTTTAGGGATAATGTGAAAAAATTTTAATACCACATTTCTCACAACTATTTTTAGATCCATTGATGACCTTCTAACTCATTCATCCCTTCTACATTTAAAAGAGATTTTTCTTCTTCCTATTTATTCATTTATTTGTATTAATATGGTTTCATGGATTCTTATTTTACTCATTCATATAATTATTTATTTTAATGTTCAAATTGACCAGGTGTGGCCAATTTAACCTTCAAACTGATCCCTATATTTTTGATATGTCCTCATCATCCCTTGAACATTTCCTTACTTTCTGGAGTAACAGGATTCTTTAGGCTCATCTAGTACTTGCACTGCCTCAACACTGGAATCAGTCTTTTATTCAAGGAGTCCTCTTACCTCTTAATGGAGAATTGTATTTAGAAACCAAGATCTGGGTGCTACGTATACTCCTTGCTACTAGTGTATCTTTGCTTCTCAGCCTTCTCTGGCCAAGAGATTTTATGATGAATTAGTATTTCTGCCCCCAGGCAAAACACAGCCTTAATCATGGACTCACATAATGGTTTTCCATTCTCTCAAGGATCACAAGCATGTACTTCATGTTGTGCCAGCAAACAGATGACTTGTACATTTTGTGCAATTTTACTGTTGTATTCTATGGAAGGACAAGCTTTCACTGGTTATTCTGTCATGGCCCTGTAGGCTTTTGTTTTATTTTTAAACCAGTTGACAGAGTTTGGGAGAAATGAATTGAAAAAAAAAAAAAATGTGTTCTAATTCAGATGTGCTTATAGGAAACAAAGCAAATAAAGTTGACCTTAATTAGAGCAATATCCTATAAACATATAAAGTTTATCTGAAACAAAAGTCACTTCGAGAAGATGCACTGAAGTCCTGAAAAATGCCACATGATATGAGTTCTATCATTTCCAAGATTTGGCCTCTGCAGGATGCAAAGTAAACATGGATGCCTCTACCTTGATCAATTCAATCTTTTTAGTCTGATTTAACTTTGCAAAGTCTTACACTCTCCAACTGTGATTAGAAAAGTGATATGGATGGAGAAGAATGTATATTTTTACATTTCATATCCTTCCATTTGTTCCCCCTTTATAAATGAATCAGAATTAGAAGAGTATAACTTTATATGGTTCTTAAGACTAAAGAGAGGAAAACTCAGAAGGTACAACATATTTTGTAGTGCAAATGAAGCTTTTCCTCCGCAAAAAGAAATACCACCAAACCATAAATATTTTAAAATTATGTAACTTCCTTTCTAAGATATGGGCAAGTTGTATTATTTTACTTATCAATCACCTAGTTAATGTGCACTATTCAAATTGGTATATGTCATTTGATGAAGGTGAGAGGGATTAATTAATCTGTCTACCTATTATTTCATCAATAAATAGGTTAACAGCTGAGAACATAAAGTTCTGCTTATAAATCTTAGTTATGTTGTTATTACAATATTAATTTAATTTTGTAATATAATTTGCTTAATACTATAATATAATTGGAGTGATTCATTGCTAATATTTCATTATATCTTTATTGCCCTAATAAGAAAACTTGCAACCCAGGCACAGTTTAAGGAAAAACCATATGGAAAAATGAAAACTTTGTACAACAATAATTTATGCTTTCCCTGTGCATTGACTCTAGTTGTAGCTATTAATTTTGTTATTCATTCACTGTTCAATCTTTACTTTATGGATGGAATTTGCAACAGAACTGGAGAATACATCAACATATTGTACCACTTTAAAAGAAAACTGGGGGGTTGAGTTATATTTATTCAGTAAGTATTTATTGATGACATGATATAGAAAGAAAATTGTTTTAGATTTATTTATTGGAAAGTACATAAATATAGGAGACATTCTTTTGGACCTTATAATTAAATTGAAAAGTCAAGTTATACCTTTTCAAAGTATGACAAAGTACTTTAAAATATATTATGCTTCATACTGCCTGCTAAGTATTATTAATATAACCCCTATTTTATATTGAAAAATTAATAACCAGCATTAACAACAAAAACAAGCAAACATACAAATGCTGTAAGAATTTAAATGGCTTGTCCAAAGCCATACAGTTAATTTGTATGTAGCTGAATGCTAACTCAGGTCTTCTGACTTTAAAAACCACACATTCCACCCTTAGCTGGAGATGACAAAATACTGTATGATTATAGCCCAATAAGAGTAGGATCAGTGAGTGTTGTTGGCACTTTCTGTAAGTTGTCCTTATAGAGATGATGCCACCTGTACTAGTACCTGAAGAATTTATGGGTTTCATAGAGAATGGGGAAGGGAGGATAAGAAGATCCTTGGGAAAAGGGAAAAATGGTGGGCACAAAAACAGACTCAGGAGCATTTCTCCCTCCTGCATTCATAAATATACCAATGAGAAGAAAAGAGCAGTAAGACTCAGAAATCCAAGAATTGTCAGCTCATGGAATTTTCATTTCTGATAACAGTCTTGTCATTAATTAATCATTAGTCTTTCATTTTTAAATAGCAGCAAAACGAAATGTATTTAAGCCAAGAGGGCACACTTTAAATGCATATACCACTACTGAATTTTAGGAGAGGGAAGAGATTTTGTTGATTTGTACTGAACCAACTCTTAAATAAATTAGCTGTTTCCTTTGTCCAAGATTTTTCAATTTCATGAGTATTTACAAAATTTGCAGTCTGACCATGTTTTAGTTTCCTAGGCTGCTTAAAGCAGATACCATGAAATGGGTTGCCTTAAACAATGGGAATTTATTAGTTTATAGTTAAAGTCTGGGAAAATGTCCAAATCAAGACATCACCAAGTGATGCTTTCTTCCTGAAGACCAGCTGCTGGCACTCCTTGGCTCCTCTACCACATGGCAAGGCACACGGCATTCAATTTATAAAGGACTCTAGTAATAGGATTAAGAGCCATCCTGAATGAAGTGGGTCATGCCCTAACTGGAGTAGCCTCATTAAAAGGTCCTGCTTACAATGGGCCCACATCCACAGGAATGGATTAAATTTAAGAACATGTTTTTCTGGGGTACATATGACTTGAAACCATGAGAGACCAGTACTATGTTATTTTCTTTGTGAATTATAAAAACAAATTAGGATAACAAATATCAAATAAAAATTAGAGATCAATGCAAAATAGCACGTTATAAAGCATCAATTTGAATTCTAAAAAGTGAAAACATGTTTGATGCAATTATGAAAAGCGTCACTCACTTAGAAAAGGGGAGGGTTTGATTCCCTTGCAGGAAAAAAACATTATGGGGGAAGCAAAATTTCATATAGAATTTGAGCAATATAATCTCTAACATAATTCCATGTAATACAGTAATTTGGATGACAAAATTTCACCTGTCAGATTAAGCAATTCAACTCTGTATGCCCCCAAAATATACACATTCACTATTTATTTGGAATCTAGTATAAAGAAAAAATCTTTTATTGGCGATTTCATTTTAGATAGAGATAGCAAAACTTGGTATAGTTTCCATTACTCATTGTCTTAATAAAAGAGACAACTGAGCTTCTGAGATAACATAAATATAATTTTGCCAAAAGTGAGATGGGTAGTCAAGTCTACTCTTTTCCCCATGATAGATCTGAGATTCTTGGGTATGTAGTAAGCAGGGATCTGTGTGGCATCTTAACTATGGCTTCTGATTCGCTTGTCAACAGGATTAGTGATGGGAGATGTGCATTATCATGGAGAAGGGAAAGAGGATAGTTGTATTCATGTGTGTGCCATGTTTGGGGTTGTGGGGTATAGTTGGAGAAGTAACTCAATCTGTGGATGACTGGGAAAGGGGATCAAAAAATAGAGAAAGAAACATTATGTTACCTCTCAGGAAAATGAAGTATGAGACTTAATTGGTCTCTAAGGTTCCTTTTGGCTTAAGAACTCTATGATTCTATAAACTCCCTGATATGCATGTGTTTATGTGTATGCTTGTGTGTGTGTAAAATGATGGTCATGGATGGAAAGAGGCTGAGAAATGAACATCCCCTATGAAAAACTTTGGAGAGAGATAGTCTAATCTTTGCATAATGCATTTTCCCATTAACAGAAGTAAGAAAATGAAGATAAATAATATTAATCTCTTAGCAGCCTGGTGTAAGAGAATGTGCACATCCTTTGGGTTTAAAATACCTGTGGTCAAATTTTGACTTTGTCATTTAAAACTGTGTTTCCTTGAGCAGTTTTCTTAATCTCCTAGAGACTAAATTTCCTCATGTAAAAGCTAATGACACTGAATTTATAAAATAGTTGTGAGAATTACATGAGATACTACATATCGTGCTCTTAGTCTAATGCTTAACTCGTTGTAGGTGTCAAAGGATGAGGAGACCACCCCTCTACATCTGAAATAAAAAGACAAAGCTGAATTTACTGCTTGCTATAGTAAGGGGGAGTTCTGCCGAATATAACAGAAGAGAGGAGACTTCTCAAAGGACATGTAGAAACATGTTAATGTTTCTACAAAACACATTATTTTAAAGGTAAGTAATTAATATTATTTACAGCAAATATATACACAATAAATGATTCTTAATTTCTTTACCATTTGTGCTTGAATGCTACTCCTAGAATGTATACATTTTGCATATTTTGACCTCTGCATGTGCAATAAAATCGCTGCAAAGATGAGACAAGCAAGTTGAAGGATGTAAACCAGGTGACATGAGAATTCATGAAATGCAGAAATCAAAACTCCATGGGGGATAAGAAAGTGTCTGGTGAAGATTACTGCCATGTCGCAGAATCTGAGCCATCAGGTACCAGTCCTGGCTCAGCAGGATTCCATCTGGCTCTCTCTCAACAGACATCTCCTCCCTCCTCAGAGCCACTTCCTGATGGGGCAGAGGATTGTGGTCAATGAGTGAGTTGAGCAATTTAGCTTCTCTTCTTTTCTTCCTCTCCAATTATATTTCCTGTGATTTAGCAACCCTCCAATTACCTTGCAGCTCCTAAGACTGACCTGGGTCTTTTTATTTGCGACCCAATCTTGCCCTGGCTTGAGGGCACCATAGCATCTTTATGACTGAGCCCTCATGAAGTCTCTGAAAGAAACCTCAACCTCCAGATGGAGGTTAGCCTCAGTAAAGGTAGGGGAGGAATGTGACTTCAGAAGCTAGGCACCCCTAAATTTAAAACAAAGCCATCTCATTTGTTATCTGTGAGATAGTATTAATGACCCTGGCCCTCAGCTTTCTTATCTATAAAATTAGGGATAATATTCCCTACCTCAGAAGTGCTTGTGAGGATTGATGCACAAAGTCACTTATAATATATACTGATATGTGTGTACATGATTGTGCATATGCGTGAATTTAGATGTGCACACGAAAAGATGATGCACCATCCCCAAAAGGCTAAAATCTTTCTTTTTCTATGTTAGAAATGATAGGAAATTTATGTATTCTTGTATTTCACAATAAACTTGTATTGTTTTCAGAATCAGAAAAGTCCATCAAATGCTATTAAGTCCTCCAGTCCTAGTAGGTACAACAAAAATGAATTTACCCCATTTCCCACTTAATTAAAAAGTACTCCCCAGCATTGTGCTAGGGGTGGGAAATCTTGCTGGGTGGTGGAAACTGACAGGATGGCAAAAAATGGCAGAAAGACTGTCCTCTGTTTGAGCTACAGCAACCACAGCTATTGGAAAAGACACCCTGAAAAGGAATAACTGTCCTTCAAACAGCTCATGCTCATTTCCTCCTCAAGGAAATTGGTTAGGATACCCTTTCACCAGGAAGGCTTGTTCCACATTCTTCCTAATAACAAATGCTAAGAAAGGCAGAGTGGGATAGAAAGAGGCTGGAGTCTGGGAGCCAGGAGATACAGGCATGACAGCTTCAAATCCCTAACGTTTTTCCCACTTATCTATGAAGTGGAAACAAACTATTTTAATATAGGTGTATCACATATACAAACTACCTAGTAAAATGCCTGGCAGCAAATACTTTAGATAGTCCTAACTTGCTTGGCTTCAAATTCCTCCTAATATTAACACTAGTAATAATGATGTTTATTACTTTTTTGAAGGCTCTCTATATGCTAAGTCCTTTGCTATGTTGTCATTTTCATCTCTCTCTCTCTCTCTTGCACATGCACATGCATGTGTGCACACACACACAATGAGATATTTTACATATGAGGAAACTTAGACTCAGGAAATTTACACAAGTTGTCCAAGATCACACAGATAATAAGTGGAAGACCTGGGCTTCAGGTTTAGAACTTTGGTCCAAAGCCCATAGGAAGCTTTTCTCTATAACTTAAGTCATCACTGATTCCTGCCTTCCCTGGCTAACTCTTAAAAGGAGTGTCCAGTGGATTGGGACATGGGTATGTCCCATGCACATTGTCAAATATGCAATAAAATACTAAACTCATTCTCCTCTTCTCTGGACCTGTCTTCCTATTGTAGGCCATGTACAGGATAATAGTTTCACCATGCAACAGGCCACTCAAACCAGAAATATGGGAATCTACCTGGATGCCTCCTTCCTCTTCAGACTCTGGAATCCACCGTGCCCCCAAGATCGATTGATCTCATTGCATATATGCCTTGCATCTCTCTCATATGTACCCCATCCTTTCTATCTGCACTGCCATGGTATTAGTTTAAGCTGGCAACGTTCTTGGCCTATATTATTGCAATAGCCCCTTCCTCCCTGTCTTCCAAGCCCTATTCATCTCATTCAAATGATTCTTCTCACTCCACTAGAGGACTTTTTTTCTTAGAGATATTGGTAAAATATTAAACACAAGAAGGAAATAATCTATGCACTGATTATTAATATCAATAATACAGCTAAATATACATTTCTAGCCTAAGAAAAATGTATAAATGAAAATAATATATTTTAGCATTTCCATAAAAATATTCATCATAATAAATATCATTAAATGAGCATATACTATTTATATCCAAGCACAATGAAAAGAACTTTGTACAAAGTATGTCACTTAATTATCATTATAAGTATACAAAGTAGATACTGCTATATCCCTATTTTATAGATGAAGAGACTGAGACTTAGAGTGATTAAACTACTTGTCCAAATGCTAATAGCACCTGCATGTGAGCTCTTAACTTCCAAGACGCTTAGTTAAATGAGATAGTCTCCTGACTTTGGGGTTTGGGGGATGGATAGAGAAACATTTAAAACCTGGTAGGGTCCTGAGGTGTCTAGAAACATCTAGATACTATAGGCAGGGCAGACAACCCCAGGAAACTGGCACCCTGTTGGTGGACCTTACCTTGGAATACATGATCACCTGTGACCCAAATGTATCAGAGTTAGTCTCATTTATAATTTTCCTACACATGGTTCTTCTGCCTCTTTTATTTGAACCTATACTTAGCACTATACCCATTAAATATATGCCCCAAAGACTTAAATCTTCTGGTTGTTCATATGTTGGTTGAGCCCTGAATCTCAGCAGAGTTGGAGCCAACACCTACTCTCCAGTTCATTGGACTTACTCAGAACAACTACAAAAGGATGATGATGGAGAACGCCCATCCCATAAAACAGAGAGTATCTACAACTGCAAGCAAGACAGTTCCATCCGTCTGCCCCATGGGATCTAAGTACCTCTCAATCAGAAACAGAGTGGGCATCACCATCCCCAAAACCACACAACTGAGGAATGAACAAACATAAGGAGGGAATGCAAATATGGCCCAAAGTAGACTTATTATTATTCAAGTAATGGAAGAATTTGTAACATTGATATAAAGACAGTGGCCACCAGAAGTTCTCACAGGAGGGAGAGGGAAGAATAGGTGCAACATGGGACATTTTTGGGACATTGGAATTGTTCTGCATGATAGTGCAGTGACAGATACAAGCCATTTGTCAAAACCTGTAAAATTGTGTGGTACAATATGTAAACTGTAATGTAAACTATAGACCATGGTTAGTAGCAATGCTTCAATATGTGTTCATCAGTTGTAACACATGTACCACACTAATGAAAGATGTTAATGGGGGAAAGTGTGCGAGGGGGAGGGGTGGGGCATATGGGAATCACCTATATTTTCGATGTAACATTTATGTAATCTAAATTTTCTTTAAAAATAAAGGGAATAAACCTTAGTAAGACATAAAACCAACTGATGTTTAAAATTAGAAGTAATCAGGAAAAAAAAAAAACTCTTGTGGACACTGTAGAGTGAATTTCTATATGGAGCGTTGTCGAAGCACAGGCTCAGGCACAACAGAAACTTTCAGCAAATGACCACTTTATTTCTTACACAGCACAAAGGGTCCAATAGAGCAGGGGAAGAGATCCCCTGGGGAAGGCTAACTGCTTGGGTCAGGGTCAGTGGATGGCAACTTGTAAGCCCCACTTCAAATCTGAGAGGAGAGACAAACCTGTGCTGCCAGAGAGTGTGGTATTTATACAACCCAGTGGGAGCAAGCCCTGCCACTGAGAATTCCTGCCCTGATGAGCAGCTGGCACTGCTTGTCCCTGGTTTGGGGTTTAAAGTATGGTCAGGTTTTCTCATTAGACCCAACATCTCCCCCATACTACAGAATGGAAACAGACTGAAACATCTGCACTGCAATTAGAAAAGGAAGCCAGGGTGGGTGAGGGCTGGGAGATGGCCGCTAGGTGTCTCCCTGACTTGCCCAGCAGACATTCCTACATTTCTACTTTCCTGAGTGAATATAGTCAGATTTCTAGTTTTCTGAGTATCTCATAGTTTCCCAAAATATAATTGCCCCCTGCAAAGCCAAATTAAATTGTTTATAGTGAATTTAAAGTAAATAAAAATAAGCTTTTTTGTATTTGCACTTACTGAAATTATTGGGCACATTTTTGGTTATAATTCTTCCTGAGCTATTTGTCAAACATCTCTATGGTCCATAATTTATTTTGAAAAAAAAAATCTCATTTCACTAAGAAAATGTTAATTAAATTATGCCATTCATGAATCCAAGCAAATAGTTCTTGTCATATAACATTTTCACACCTTAATTTCAATTGGTATGTTTTAAGAAGAGATTGGAATTTAATCCTTCACATGTGGATTAAATTTTCAAATTTAAGAGGAAATGGTTCTGAATAGCCATGCTTCCTCCTGAAACCTAATTATCTTCTTCCTCATCTGAGTGGAATTAGCTGTCCTGGACATCTACATCCAAATGATGTGTGCACTATATAAAAGAAACAAAGATAATAAATTTCTTTTTGCCACTTTCTAATTTATGCTTCTTGTCATTGATCAATCCCCCTGGTGTGTGGGTGAGTTTATATTTCTGATTTGCATATTACATGGAGCATATTCCCCAGTCAAAAGTAGGTGCTGACAGATGCCTTGGGAGTTTTCTGAATGTTAATTTCTTACCACTTATTTAAACCAAAATACTTGTAAAAATTCTCCCTCTCTAGGTTATTGAGACCGGGGGCTGTTTGAGGAGTGTTTTGATGAACTTAATGACAAGTTTTCTGAGAATCTCCTTTACAATTCTAATGTTTAAAGGCAACATTGAAAAGCTCACATTTCCCCTTGTTTTGCTGAACTATTCCTCTACAGAAAGTGCATAGACAGGATTCCAGCACAGGAAGTTCCTAACTGTAGGCAATCCCGCTAAAAGGAAATCATTCTAATGAAATAGACACTCAACATTTCTTTCTTCTGTTTAAAAAAAAAGTCACTATTCTCTGATGACATCTTTTTAAATTCTGCTTCATTCTGTATAGGAAGGAGAATTCTACAATTGGGTGAAAGTTCAATACAATAACCTATTGTATATAGAATTCACAGTAAATATTTGTGAAAATGTGTTATTACTTTGGAGAAAATGATAAGAAATAGTCAAGGGCTAATTGTTTGTTATTTCTGTTTTCTCCCTTCACCCCTGCCTGCCATTTTATTATTTCTTTTTTTTTAAATTAAAACAATTACAGAAATGTCCAAAGGCTAAAACCACAAATATCCATGTCCTCACCACTCAGAATGATCAAATGATATTATCTTACGTTTCATATGTTTTTCCTTAGAATAAATATATTACTTGAGATTATGATTGAGATTTGATTCAGAATAATGCAAATATGTAGGACAGGGCAGTGGGTGGGAGAATAGATGTAAGAGATTGACCAGGGGTTGACAATTGTTGAATCTGGTGAATGGATATATAACTATTCTGTGAACTTTTGTGCATGTTTGAATTATTCATAATGGAAAGTTAAAAAAAAAAAAAAACTTCTCTTATGCAAATAGCTTCATGTTTTTGCTCTTCCTGAGAAAATAGTGTAATGCCTTTTGAACAAATACCCATATAATTGGGGGAGGGGGATAATACATCACATTCTACTCTCCAGTCTTATTCTTTGGTTTTATTTCAGCCCATATATTTTTTAGTTTTATTACCTATATATATCCATATATAGTATATTATTTACTTAGTATTTTAAAATTTTTACACATGTAATATGTAGTGATTTTACAGTGAATAATTTTCTTTTACATTTATCCTTTGGACAGATATAAATCTAGTTTTTTAATCTTATCAGACATAGAATAGTCCATTGCTAGACATAGTCACAATTTGTTTCCTTGCTGTTGCAACATTGCAACAATGAACTTCCCAATATATAACTACTAGTGTAACTTTGCAAGAATTCCCTTAGGATATGTGTCTAAAAGTAAAATTGTTGAGTTCCACGTTGTTTTCATTTCGACCTCCACTAGGTGTAACCAAATTGCTCTCTGGAGCAACTGGGAGAACTCACTAGGTGGGAGAGCTCCAGTTTTTGCTGAAGCATTTTGACCAACATCTAGAATTAATAGTTTCTAATTTTTTTTGTTAATCTGCTGGTGTGAAGCATGGTCTC
>JAQZBX010034207.1:0-25077 GCA_029593785.1 Cabassous unicinctus
CTAACTCTGCTGCCTGGGGGTGCATCTCAGTGGGTTAACCTCTAGTGGGGATGGCCTATACTTGGTCCCTTATTTCCCATCATTTGGGGCTTTGGGAAGCAACTGTCTGATTTAAGTTGAGGTTTTATGATCCAGATAGGGCAGAGAAATCAGAAGGCAGTTATCTCCAATGCCAACACACTGTGTAGTGCCACAGAAATACCGTCTCTAGAAGACTCGGCCTGTCTATGCCTCTTCTGGACATCATCCTGGCTCTCTACCTTTAAGTGCCCCTCTTCACCAACCACACATGCTTCAGCCCAGCTTCAGGGCTTGGGGAGATGCCCTGAGTCTTTGATAGTCTGTTTCCACTGCCTCAGATGCTCTTCTCACCACCCACTACACCTTCTGTTTCACCAATAAAATCCCCTCTTTCCTGGTCCTACTCCTTCAGGAATCATTACCAGGTAATTCTGCCTGTATTAATTAAGACTAATGGAAGAAACCAAAGCTGATTCCTGTGAAACGAAGCAATAGAAGAAAAACGTATATTCACATGAGAAGGACACATAAGGTTTCTCCAGGAAACAAAATGAAGGGGCATTACCAGTTCTCAAAAACTGATGGGATGAATTAGTAAACAAGGTGTGGGATATCCACACTGAATACTGTTGTGCGATCAAAAGGAATGAGGTGCCGATATATGCTACATCTTTGGACCTTGAAAACATTAAGTAAAAGAAGCCCATCACCAAATCTCACATATTGTATGATTCCATTTATATAAAATGTCTAGAATAAGCAACTCCATACAGAAGGAAACTAAGTTAGTTGTTGCCAGGGACTGAGGGGAAGTGGGAATGAAGAGTGATTGCTGAGAGAGGATTATAGGAAGATGGCAGAGTAGGAAGCTCCAGGAATCAGTCCCTCCACTAGAACAACTATTCAACAGGCAGGGACTGTCTGAATCCAGTATTTTGAGACTCTTGAGTCCAGTAGAACACTGTGCAACCACCAGAGAAGAGCAGGAGGAAGAGGCTGGTGAATTGTGGTAGATAGAGATGAATTGCACTCTCTACACAGTGGCAACCATCATCCATCCCCCAGTCTCATGACTAACAGCAGGGAGGCATTCAAACCCTGGCCCTGGTGCAGGGTGTTGGTGCCAGGGTGGAACTTAAAGACCAAGATCTGGGGGAGTATTGCCCAACTGCTAATCACTGCCTTTGTTTAGCTACTTCAGATGACTGGGGGCCCAGCTCTGAGAGCCGCCATTGTTCTGACACACTCCAGGCTAAGATGATGGAGGAGACTTAAAGATAGTCCACTGTCTCAGAGCTGCAGAAGACAGTTGGTCTGCATTTGCTGTTTAGGTGCCAAGACAAGAAAGTGCAGCTTTGGGGAGCTATGAGGGATGCTCCTGATACTGTTCCTGGCTTCACCTTCAGACCCCCACCAGAGCAATTTGGAGCTGGTTGGTGCTCCCTTTGTGGGTCCCTGGTCTTGTTCCATCTGGGAGAGACTGACTTGGGGCATTCCTTTCCGACATGACCCCCAACTTCCAGAGTAAGAAACAATTGAGTTGGGTGGCCTGGGGCAAAGGTTTATTTAAGTTCTGCAGCGGAACACCCAGGAGATGGAGAAGGTCTGATTCCTGGGGAATAGAGAGTACATTAAAATTCCTGTAAGCAAGGGAACTCCTAGGGGACTAGTAAGCACAAGCCCA
Organism: Cabassous unicinctus; assembly: GCA_029593785.1. Lineage (NCBI taxonomy): Eukaryota > Metazoa > Chordata > Mammalia > Cingulata > Chlamyphoridae > Cabassous > Cabassous unicinctus. Next base: position 1,706 of record JAQZBX010034207.1, read on the forward strand.
GGACAAGGCACAGGCCCAGAAAAGACAGGGAGGACTCTGCACTTTGCATTTGCCTTGGGTCGACATTCTTGAGAGGACTGCTGGACTCTGAAGGAGAGCAGCAGGCAATGAAAAGCCAATTTTCAGACTGTGAAAGATGGTTTTTATTTAGATTTGCTTAGTTTTATTAGCTTCTGACAACCAAGAAAATTTGTCATATCACTTGCTGGATACAAACCCAAGAACAGGCATCTCAGGGAATAAGTCTTAGAGTTAACATTTTAAAATATTGAAATGGTCAGTGTTCAAAAAAGGATTGCAAGGTAAGCACAGAAACAACAAATTGTGGCCCAGAGGATAAAAATCCAGAAAACCTCACTGAAGAAGACGATACTGTGAATATACTGGACAGAGGCTTAATAAAATGATCTTCAATATGCTTAAGGAGATGAAGAAAAACACAGAGAAAGAATTAACGAATATCAGGAAAATGATGAATGAACATGAGACTCTCAATAAAGAAACAGAAATTTAAAAAAGGAAACATGAAAACTACTGGAGTTTGAAGACCATAATAACTAAAACGAAAAAGTCCCAAAAGTGTTTCAATAGCAGATTGGAGCTGGCAGAAGGAATTGGTAAACTCAAAGGCAAGACAATTAAAACGAGTCAGGTTGAGGAAAAGAAAATAAAAAAAAAATTATAAAAAGTGAAAATAGCCTAAGAGACCTGTGAGACACCATCAAGCATACCAGTGCATGCATTATAGGAGTCTCAGAAGAAGAAAGAAAGGAGCAGAAGAAGTAGTCAAAGAAATAATGACAGAAAACTCCCCAAACTTAACAAAAGATGTGAATCTGCACATCCAAGAAGTCCAGAGAAGACAAAACATGATAGCTTGAATAGAAATAGGGCCCAACACATCTTGTCAAACTGTTAATGCAAAGGACTAGAAAAGAGTTCTGGAAGATGAAAGAAAAAAGCAATATATACCAATTAGACAAAGTGTCAATTTCTCATAAGAAACTATGGAGTCAAGAATGCATTGGGTTGAAATAAAAATGCTGAAAGAAAACAAGTGCTAACTTAAAATTTTATATCCAGTTTGACTTTCTTTCAAAAATAAGGAAGAGATTAAGGCATTCTCAGATAAACCAAAGACGAGGAAGCAATGTGAAAGGGGATTCTTCAGACTGAAAGGAAAGGACACTAGACAGTGGTTCAAAGCAGTATAAAGAAATAAAGACTTCGGTAAAGGTGGCCATACGGGTTAGTATTGTATTGTATTCTTTGCTATATAACTCCACTTCTTACTTCTTATAGGTGCTAAAATGCAAATGCATAAAAAGTAATGATAAATTGATAAATCTATGGTTTTAGACAACAATGTGCAAAGATATAACAATATAAATATAAATATATATAACAACACAGCCCCAAAATATAAGAAACAAATACTGACAGAATTGAAGGGAGAAATAAATGGTTCTGCATTAAGAGTAGGAGATTTTAATACATCATTTTTAATAATAGATGGACTATCTAGACAAATAGCCATAAAGAAATAGAAGACTTGAATGATACTTTAACCCAACTAGACCTAGCAGACATAAATAGAGCACTTCACCCTACAGCAGCAGAACACACATTCCTCTCTAATGTACATGGATCATTCTCCAGGATAGATATTGTTAGATAGATAGATAGATAGATAGATAGCTAGCTAGCTATTGTTTTAGGTTGCAAAACAATAAATTCAAAAACATTGAAATCATACAATGTATCTTCTCTGATCACAATGGAATGAAGCTACAAATCAATAACAGAGGGAGAAATGGGAATTTCAAAAATATGGGGAATTTTAAAATAAACAATGAGTTAAATAGGAAATTAGGGAATATCTTGAGGTGAGTGAAAATGAAAACACAATGTACCAAAACTCATGGGATGTAGCAAAGGCAGTGCTTAGGGGGAAATCTAAAGCTATAATGCTTACATTAAACAAAGGAGGTCTCAAATCGGACACCTACTGTCAGAACTGGAGGAACTAGAAAACAAAGAGCAAACTAAACACAAATCAAGCTGAAGGAAGGAAATAACAAACATTAACATGGATAGAAGAAAAACAAAGAATAAAATAAAAACAATAGAGAGAATCAACAAGACCAAAAGTTGGTTCTTTGGAAAAGGTCAATAAAACTGATAAAAATTTGCTAAATTGATGAAGAGGAAAAGAGATAAGATACAAACCACTGCAATCAGAAATAAAAAGGGGGACATTACTACTGACCCCACAGAAATAAAGAATATAGAGGATAAAATAGACAACTGTATTAAATAATCCAGATGAAATGGATAATCCTAGAAACACACAAACTGCAACATTGACTCAAAAAGAAAAAAATCTCAATAAACTAGTACAGAGTTTGAGTCAGTAATCACAAAACCTTCTAACAAAGAAAATCCCAGGACCAGATGGCTTTACAGGGGAATTTTACCAAAAATTCCAAGACTAATTAATACTGATCCTACTCAAACTTTTCCAAAAAATTGGAAAGAGAGAATACTTTCTAATTCATTCTATGAGACCAATTATACCCTTATACCAAAGCCAGATAGGCATTACAAGGAAAGCAAATTATAGACCATTACCTCTTATGAATATAGATACAAAAATACTCAACAAAATGCTAGCAAACCAAATCTAACATCACTTTATTAAAAGAATTTTATGCTATGATCAAGGGGGATTTACACCAGGTATGCAGCAGAGGTTCAACGTACAAAACAATCGATGTAACACACCACATTAACAGAATGAAGGAAAAAAAAAAAAAACACATTATCATCTCAATTGGAACAGAAAAAACATTTGAAAAAACACAGTACAACTTCTCTATAAAAAAACACTTAGAAATCTAGGAATAGAAGGAAACTTTCTCAACATGATAAAAGGCATATATGAAAAACCCAGCTAACATCGTACCTGATGGCAGTTTTTCCTCTAAGATCAGGAACAAGACAATGATGCCCACTGTTGTCATTGCTACTCGACATTGTACTGAAGTTCTAGCTAGAGCAATTAGACAAGAAAAGGAAATAGAAGGCATCCAAATTGAAAAGAAAGAAGTAAAACTTTCCCTATTAGCACATGACATGACCATATATACAGAAAATTCTGAAAAAATCCACAACAAAGCTTCTAGCACTAATAAATGTATTAAGCAAAATGGTGGGGAAAAAGATCAATACCCCAAAATCAGTAGTGTTTCTATACACTAACAATGTACAATTGGAAGAAATATCAAGAAAAAAATTCCATCTACAATAGAAAGTAAAAGAATCAAATATTTAGGAATAAATCTACAAGGATGTCAAGGACTGACTTGTAGGCAAAAAAAAATTATACATTTCTAAAAGAAATCAAAGAAGAGCTACATAATAAATGGAAGAATATTATGTGTTCATGGATTGGAAGGTTAAATATTGTTAAGTTGCCAATTCTATCCAAAGCAATTTACAGATTCAATGCAATCCCAATCAAAATTCCAACAACCTTCTTTGCAGAAATGGAAAAGTCAATCATCAAATTTATATTGAATGGTAAGGGGCCCAAAATAGCCAAAACCATCTTAAAAAAGAAGAATGAAGTTAGTGTCCTCATACTTCCCAATCTTAACAATTACTACAAAACTACAATCTCAAAACAGCATGGGACTGGCATGAGGACAGACATATATAGCAAGGAAATTGAATTGAGAATTCAGAAATTAACCTTACATTTATGACCAACTGCTTTTTGCAATGGGGTGAAGACCAGTCAATTGGGAAAGAGTAGTCTTTTCAACAAATGGTGCTGGGTAAACTGGATTGCCACATGCAAAAGAATGGAGGTGGTCCTTGTCTCACACCACATACAAAAACAAACTAAAAATGGATCAAACACCTAAATATAAGAAACAGAACTCTAAAACTCCTAGAAGAAAATGTAGGGAAGCATCATCAGCACCTTGTTGTGTTAAGCAATGATTTCTTAGACCTTACACCCAGAGCATAGGCAACAAAAGAAAAAAACAATAAATGGGACCTCATCAAAATTAAAATCTTTTGTGCATCAAATGACTTTATCTTGAGTAGAATGACAATCTAAATAATGGAAGAAAATATTTGGAAACCACATATCCAATAACAGTTTAATAACCAGAATTTATAAAGAAATCTTAAAACTCAATAACAAAAAGACAAACAACCCAATTTAAAAATGAACAAAAGATATTAATAGACATTTCTTCAAAGAAGATATACAAATGGCCAAAATCCGCTTGAAAAGATGGTATTTGGGAAATGCAAATCAAAACCATAGTGAGATGCCCAGAAAGTTTAGTATAGAATTACCACCCCACTTCCAGGTATATACCCCAAAGAATTGAAAGCAGGGACTCAATTAAGTATTTGCACATCAATGTTCACTGTGGCATTATTCACATTTGCCAAAAGATGGAAGCAACCCTAGTGTCCATCAACTGATGAATGGATAAGCAAAATGTGGTATGTATACACAATGGAATGGTATTAATAATAAAATAGAGAAAAGAAATCACCAAAAATTTACATTTGAAAAAGCTAAGTATCATCCATATCTCAGAAAATAACACATTTTATTGTTAATCAATTAATTATTGATGAACATTCTGACCCATCTCTATACTGCTTTTTTCCCCTATGGTTTTGTTTCTGCATTCTCAGTGAGCAACAATTTTATAATATCATTTTCTATAGTGGGGAATAGAAAGATCCTTCCTTTGCCATCATAAAGCAGCAAATTCATGTTCAGATTAATTTTCTGATTGAAGTACTGCTACAGATTTGTGCCTTACAAACATATGCATTCTCATACAGTATGTTTTTCTTTTTCCCCATCAAAAAGAAAAAAAAAGATAAATGGTGTGTTTATAGTTGCAGGCTTCATGTTAATTATATTCCTGATAGGAGAGGATGTCCATTTTACCAGACATCAATAGTCACCTATCCTACATTAACAATTTTTTTTTGTATCTGATGATTGGAATAATTTCCACAGGTTTGCTTCTGGCTCAGTACACCTTAAACATTGTTAATACTTCATAATTCACCTATTTCCTGTGTAGGTGCCATTGGACTCACTCATATGCTGATAGAAACTCTGGCCCTGCCTTTCCATTGCTTGTGTGGGCTGAGCTGGTAGATTGGGCAGGAGGGGTCTTCCTCAAGCGGGTCCTGCAAGCTATCAGTAGAGTTAGCTTTGCAACTATATACAATTATGGCTGTAAATACACAAATATATCCCTCCAAACCCAAAATCAATGTATCCACACTCAACATCCCCTTAGCTAGATCCGTAAAATGCCCATGGCCATCCATCTCCACCCTATACAAGAGAAATTTTGATGGAAGTGAAGTTAGAGAGGAAAGAGACAGTATTCTCAACCAATTGTGGTTAAAACCCTTTACAGATCTTCAAAAACACAGGACCACATGATTGTATTCCTAAGACTCATTTCTAGGCTTTAGAAAGATTCCATACAGATAAGGCTGTATGGAATTTCCTCAGCTTCAGGGTAAAATCACCTCTGTTCACAGTGTGAGTGTTTTTGAATATCAGAGAGGGGAGACAGAGGTGTACTGTAATGAAGATTATCTTTTATTGTCTCCTCCAATGGAGTTAAGAGTTGAGGCTTAGCATCTAACAGTCACTGGTCTTAGACTAATTTCTCTAAGCACTATTTCCTAAATATTGAAAGAAGGGATCCATATTTCTTAGGTCTCAACATCACTCTGTGTCTATTCCAGGTCTCAAGGCTACTACCTACTATCTACTACCTACTAGGTCCCCAGGAAACTTTTTCCCAATGAATTGATGGATGGTTAATGGGTGAGTGGCATAGTGAATACTGTGAGTATCAAACATGATAATGGATATAAAAGCATTTTGTAAATGGAAAGTTGCTATGCTAAAAATAGGTCTAACAAAAAAGTGGAGTTTGCTGAAGATGCTCCCTGTTTCATTGACTGAAGACATCCTCCCCACCTGCCAAACAATTATAAAGAGGTACGTCATTTTCAAGGGAGTCTGAAGACTGTCACTGACTTGTGCTGTCCTCTGTCATCAGGCATTTAGTAAGAATGGAAAGAGGAGAAGGAAGAGGAGAAAAAGAAGAAGAAGAGGGAGGAGGAGGAGGAGGAGGAAGAAGAAGAAGAAGTTCCTATATCATACTCCCAGCTTCATATAATGTTTGGATTATCAAAGGTGTCCCTGCCAAGAACTGAGAATGTATTTTGAGTACTTAATATAATAAAACATGAACCCATGGATGTTTCATTCTAAAATGCTACAGTCTCCTTCCCTGCACACCAACATCCCTCCTCCCAACCCTGGCAACTTAAGCCCTTTGTTCTGGCCAGTATTTTTATTTGTTTATGGGCGAATTCATTAGTAAAATAGATCTATTGAAGTAATAAATCAGCAAAGTATAGGAATTGTTATATCAGATACTTTGCAAGTGACCACAGATCCTTCACAGAGAGGCTTAAGCAAAAAGAGAACGTATTGGACTATATAACTGAAAATGCCAGTGTTAGATGGCTTCAAACACAGTGAGATTTAGAGACACAAATGATATCACCAGAACCTGATCTCTAAACCCTCAGCTCTGCTCCATGTAGTGTAAGATGGCTGCCAAAAGCTCCAGACCTTCATCTTCTTGGGTTCAAGATCATTAGAAAACAAAAGAGCTTCATTCTCAGAAGTCACAGCAAAGTTATCAGTTTGTCTCTTAAGCTCTGATAAGGTCCTAGGCCCACGGCATGCTCTAATTGGTCAGGACTGAGACATGAGCCCACCCACTTGGGGAGAGGGGTGTCAGCTCCATTCTGTCAACGTGGATTGAGAGTGGGAGGATAATGATTCTCCAATTAATGTGTGCTATGCCAGAGAGGGGCTCAAACACCAGCCAGCCACAACCGTGGCTGTCCCCTCCTACCTTGCTTTGAATCAATTGCCCTGAGAATTATAACCAGAAGGGCTGGGCCCCAGCAACCGCTGGAGAGATGAATGAACCATCCAGCCCAGTTCACTGCCTCCAGGGTGGTCAGCTGGTGAGAGCAAAGAATCACTCCAACAGAGGTGTGCCTTAATCAATCTACGTAAGCAAAGAGGACACCCCCACGCTCCCCAAATCCATGGCGCATGTGTCTATGCATCCAATAAGGTTATTCACAGACAGATGTTAATTGTGATTCTTCACAAAGAGGATATAAACAGATCATTGCCAATTGAAGGTTTTATTTAGATTTATTAATTCCAGAATGCGGTTGGAATGTGGTGAATATTGATTGTAATGGCCTCTGTTTTAAATATAATTAATTCATGATCTGCATAATTGCTCATTACCTGTACCTTAATTATGGGACATAAAACATTGTTTATCACTCACATAGTACTAATAGGAAGAAGGGCTTTCTCCGGTAACTTAGGATTCTTGGTATTTTTGCTGAAGAGAGCAATGAGATATTCCATTTTCTTTACAGGAGGAGAGAGAGAGAGAGGTTTTAAAAAAAAGAATCTGTGTCTCCAGTGACAACCAGGATGCAGAGACAACCTGATAAACATAGGGCATTTATGATTCTTTTATGACTACATTCTCTGACAAGATAAAGTAAATACTCTTTTGTGGGACTTTACAACTGCACAAGGCTAAAGCTACTGTCCAAGGAACTGAAAAATTTGAGTATAAATATACTTTGTTTGAGGCTGGCTCATGGGCAATGAGGGTATCCTAGCAGCTTGACAATTTTCATATAATACCATGAAGAATTTCATGGTTTTTCTTCATCTTACTCCTAGTACCAGCACAATATGTCTTTTCTAGGAAAAAAAAAGTACAAATCTATGGAACTCTCTATATTTTGCAGTATACCATAAATCCTAAGGATAGTTCATGTGTCTATTTCCATTTTTTTTCTAAGTCCAAACAACAAACTTGAAATATATTACATATGCAAAATTACCATGTTGCCAGGAAATCAGAATTTGGTAAAAAATTTAGTGATTTTTGCTTCTGTAAGATTTTTCGGAGCTCGTTTTACAAAGACCTGATGAAAGCAGGAGGAGAAGCGAGGGAGTTCTGTAGCTGTTGTGTTTGTATCTGAGCTCAGTGCTTTCCCAATGGTGGAGAGGCATGCACCTGTGCAGAGAAGTTTGATGCTGTAATCTGCACTTACTTACTTCATTCATTCATAGGAGCAAAGCAATAGTAAGGGAAGGCCAGGAAGGCAGCTACCAGGGTCAGCTTTTACTATTGTTGCTGAATCTCTCAGTCCTTGAAGGGATATTCCTGGAAGAGGACAAGTTAACTCAAGCCAAGACTTTACCAAGTGACCCCAAAGAGCTTTGTTCCACTCCTCCCAAAGAAAAGAACTCCTTAGGAGGGAATTTTTCAAAAGCCCTTCCCACTGATAATGTATTCTTGTTCATTTTTTATGGTGCATGCTTGCAAGTCACATAGTGCTTCTCCGTTTCTTAATCCTAAAATCATATGGCTACCAGTCACCTGAATTTGGTGACAGAGTCACTGAAATACTAAACCAAATGATGTACCGTGTGGTGCTATAACCAGGACAAGTGATTTGTTTTATCTAAATTCACAAACCTGAATTAGGCCCCTGAAGAAACTCATGGAACTATTCAAACAAATAAACTGTTGAATAAGCTAATTGAAACAAGTAATCAAACAAAAACTGAAGAAAATATAGACAACAGGGAAAGGGACACATGTATTTTTGCTACAAGAAAAGACTGGGAAAAATGTTTAAACATTTTTAACAAAGTGTTTTAACTTCATCCATGTAAAGTTTTCTCTATCTTTAGTAAGTGTGGGTGGTTAATAGTATTTAGGTTTATAACAAAAAACAAAGAAATAAGAGACAATTCCAAATAAATTAAAATACTACATTCACAGCAGTTACTGCCTCCCTTATACTGATCATAAAGGAAGATGCATGTGATTTCTCTCAATAGAAAGTCTTTCTCTTTTTGGCCCCACTAAATACATGTACGTGAAAATTGAAAGACTTCATAAATGATGTCTGGAACCAAAGTTTCCTGTCTGAACTCCCACCCCATGTCTCTCCCACTCTCTGAAATGGGAACTCCAGAGGTTCAGAAAACTGCTTTGTAAATTATATTTATATTTGTGTTATGTAAATATCACAGAACCTCCCCATCTGCTCATGCCTGCAGAGGCACTGATGGGTGCATCTAGGCCAGTGGTTCTCAAGGGGAAAAGGGATACAATATTGTCCCTTGGGGGATATTGTGCAACGTCTGGAGACATTTCTGGTTTTCATAGCTGCATGGGGGGGTAGGGGGTGGGTGCTGCTGTCATCTGGTGGGTAGAGGCCAGGGGTGCTGCTAAACATCCTACAATGCTCAGGACCATCCAGATGCCAACATGCTGAGGCTGAGAAACCCTTATCCAGAGGGATTTCTTATTCTCCTTCCTTTTAATTTAACCTGCTTGCTTGGAGTAGGGCTAACCCAAAGGCAGAAAACCTTCTCCAAGCAGGACTCTCTTGGTGAGCAGCTGTATCAGCTGGTTCACTGTGTGTCTGACCTGTAAGCCATTTGGCTGTGCCCAGGCTGCCTCAGTGCTTTTCTGAGATCATTTTTCTGCAGTTAGAGAAAGTTCCACTTACCCCTGGAATTATGATTGCTTTACTCTTCAGTTTTCTAGAAAGCTCCTCATAGTGTCTGGAAAGCTAATAACAAAATGGATGAGTTTAAGTGTGGGCTGTCTCCATGAATGCTTCAGACAGCAGGGAAATAATTCTGGTCCCCTCGTCCCGCAACACACAGCATTAGGAGAGCTTCATTTACCCCCTCTCTTTGTATCTCATCCACTGCTGCATCTAAATTTAGCCCTCTCCCCAGTGACCCAGGGAGAGATCAAAGCACTCTGTATAACCCTGTGATGTGGAGGCAGGCAGGAGCTCACCCTTAAGAGTAAATGGGGCACAGGAATGGCAGCCAGGGAGAGGGGCAGGCACACAGGCATCTCCAGGGGTTGGCAGACCCCAGAGATATTGCTCGAGCTGCAGAGGCCTGGGGAGGTGGAGGGAAGGTCTTGTTCCTCTGAGTTCTGGGTCTCTAGAGGCATCAGGGAACAAAGCCTCCTCCCAGCAGTCAGGGCACAGTTCAGCTCACCCTCCAGAGACACATGTGCCAAGGTTCTTGGCTTAAGCCTTCTGGGTCTTGATCCCTTTGCACCAGGTACCTGCTCAAGCAGAGGCTCTGGGGTTTCCCTTTCAGTCCTGATGTGCAAGTCCAGGGATGAGAAGCCCTTTGTTCTCCACCAGCATTCCTGAAAGAGCAGAGGGAAGGAAGTCTTTGAAGGTGAGCCTCTGATTTGGGTTGGGACAGGGTCAGGGGTGCACTGGGGACAGAAGGTTTATAGGGGAGAGCTCTTCTGGGAGACCCCCTGCAAGGAAGTGAAGAGGACAGGAGTGGGCAGAGAGAGAAGCCAACCATAGTGTGTTATAACTGAGGTCTCAGCCAGCCCTGGTTTGAAGGAAGGCCCTTCAGGGTTGCCCCTAACTGAAGCAAGGGGCCGGGTCTTTGTATCTCCACATCGACTCCTCTGGGAAGGGGGCGGAATCTTGGGCCCAGGGCCTCCCTGTATCGGGAGCCAAGCCTGGTACGAGGAGAAGCCACAAGCTAAGAGATAGGCATCCTGAAGATGGGAACTGGGCAACGTACCCCTGTGTCGATTACAGCCTCTTGGACAAATGCAACTGAGATTTATAAACTTAGACAGATGCTATCACTTGGCCCTCCAAGGAAACATACCAGCTTATACTTTCACTTTTCACCAAGAATTTCACTTTATCATCATAGCATCCTTGAGAAGCAAAAGGAACGAGAAAGTGAGTTTTGTTTTTTTTTTTTTTTTTTTTTTTTTTTTACCCTGGAAAAAGGGCAGGGAGGGCTGAACTGGGAAAGGTGGCTGCCCTGTGCTGGAAGACTGGATTATCTTTCCCCTGGCCTTCACACAGAGGGGAGGGCCACATATCTGTGGTGTGGGTTTTGAAAGATGGGGACACCATGGGCAGGAGAGCAAGACATTATTTCATGAATCCCTTGGTTTACATGGATGTTTTTATGGAACTCATCATGAGGTGGAAGATAAAATAATAAACATGAATAAAATGTAATGTGTGCCTGTCACATGCCAAGGAAGTGCTTTACACACTGTATGTGTATCATAATCATATATTCTCACTACAACTCTAGGAGATAAGTAATACTGCTGATCTCTTGTGCCTTAACTTGTCCTCCTATAAAATGGGGCCAAGCAAACTGTCCAGGTCACTTCACTAGCAAGCAGTGGAGCTGAGTTTTAACCAAAGCAGCCTGATGTCAAAGCCTGCAAGCCTGCCCGCAGTGGACAGGGACCTTAAGGAGAGCAGGGAGGTAAGGCTGAGAAATGGCAGAAGGGGGCTTTTGACTTCCTTAAGATTTGATCCTGGGATTCAGGTTCAACCCAACCAGGGATAGGGATAAGTGCTTGGCTACAAGTAAACCAGAAACCACCACCCCATTTTGTAAATCAGCAAACAATCTTAGAGAGCGTCCAACACCTCCTATGGTAACTGAGCGTGGAGGGGAGGGCAGAGCCTAGGGGCCCTTTCAAGGGTTATATGTTTGTCCATGATGGCTACTAATGTTCTAAAGTCTCTTGTAGACTTTTGAATGAATGATGAAAGTGCAAGCTTCCATTACTATAAAAATATCGTCCAGTAATGCAATATTATGCAGTCACATTATAGAATTCCAGAGTTGGAAGGGGTTTTGGAAAATACTTGTTCCTTCCCCAGCCCTTCCAGATGGGGTAACAGAGGTGAAGAGAGGGGAGGGAGCTTCCCTAAGCCTACACAGCTGGCTGGTGGCAGAGCTAAGATTAGGTTCCTGCATTTCTGCCATCAGAATAAAGGTCCTATTCATGAAGCAAAACTCTTCTGGAGGGTGGGGAAAGTGGAGGCGATTGCTTGATTATCAGTGAAATCGATCAACAGTCACCACTTAATTAAAAAATATATCAAAACCTTTCTTGATAATGATCGACCTGTTACACTGGTGCAATTAAAGTGGTGATTTTATTTACTGAGTTACTGCCAACTCTTATGATTTTTTTGTAATACCCTTGTGATAACTCAATTGGAAATATGTGGTAAGATACAGTTATGATGATGTCTTTTCTTAAGATAACTTATGCCACAGCCAACCAGGGAGTTCATCTTATGGGTCCATTGCACGACTGAGGTCTCCTTGGAGCTGTTCTATCTCTGATGGCTCTAGAGGGGCATCCAGAGTCTCGGAAGCAGCCCATCTGTGAACTCGTGAAACTTGTACCCATGTATTCAACAGCTCTGAGGACACTGCACATTTGAGGCAATTAGGAATGGATACTTTGAACATTTAAATATTAACTCTCTAAAATGAAAATTTAATTAAAATTTCACAAAACTACCCCCCTTTCCTAATTCCACTCTGTAAACTCTCTCAAGCCTAGAGTTCTCTAAGCAGACAAGCTAGATGCTTCCTGGAGGTGGTGGATGCTTTTAGTCTGGCATGCAACTGTAGATGTTGGGCTTTGAAAAGGGAAATTTAGCCTTCATTCATTGGACATTATAATTGGCTCACATTTCCCAAGTTTTGTGCCCGAGCCAACAAATGCCTCAAGACATTTTGCTGGGGGATGGATGAGAAGGAGTTAAATGATCAATTGAATTTGCGAAGTGCTGCATACAATATTGCCCTCTTGGATTAACATATCTAAAACTCTGAGAAGTACTGAATCAATAAATTAATTTAAGCTTTTGTTCATCATTTCTCTAACTTATATAACTACAGAACTTTGTGCTCATGTCATACCAATGAACCCCTTTGAAAAACACCTAACTGGGCAGAATTAGACTGAAACTGATCATTAATAGAAGAGGCAATAGAATGAACCATGCTGCTAAGAGTGAGAAGACCTGGATTTTGCCTATACTCTTTCATTGCTTGACTTTGGGGCAATATCCTCTCTAGACCTTAGTTTACTTGCCTGTAAGATAAGGGGCAGAAGTTAAATAATTTCTAAGCCCCTTCTAGGTCTGACATAAAATGATTTTTCTGACTACAACTCAGCTGGTGGCAGACTATGCTCTCATCACATTACGCAGCTAGTGTTGCCACCTGAAGGCCCTGCTGGAGTCCCCAGGGATCTCTCCCAAGCCAGGTGAAGTGGGTCATGATGCCAGAGACGTTCAGATGGGATTGCTGCCCTGTGTGTCTGGGCCACCATGGTTCAATGATAGCACTGATCAGTGTCTCTATGGAGACTTTTCACTCTATGCAGATCCCCATGGTGAGTGTTGGATGGAGGAAACCTGGCCCTTCTGCCTTTGGAAGTATTGAGTCCAATTGGGAAAGAAAGCTGGGCCCACACATGGGCAGAACTGGCCACTTCCAGCAGTGGGTTTTGAGAGTTGGCAGGTATTTAGGGAAATCCTAGAGGGAGCTTCATTGAGTGCTGAATGAACATGGAGATTCTATGGGGAATGCAAGATTCAGGAGAGGCCCTGAAGGGTGGGGGAATTTGGAGAATTGAATAGAAATGAGATGATCTGAACAAGATGATGGAACAGACCTACACAAGTTATGCTTGGAGATTGGCGAATCTCTCCCTTGGCTTAGGTAGGCAGTAACAGAAGGAATAATGTGGAACCAGGGGCTGCAGACAGAGAATGAAGACTTTCAATGTCAGTGACCAGGTCCCAGTTTCATACAGATGTTGGGGAGCCATGAAATTTCTTAAAGAAATTGCTATTTTAGAAAACAAGCCTTGGAACATGATTGGAGCTTGATACTAAAGCAGGCACTACCAATGGCCTTCACACATGTCTTCCAACATGTAGCCCTGGATGAGTGTTAGGTTCTGTTTCCTAGCCTGTGGTCTGCTCAGGATGAACACTCCCCAACCAAGGGCACATACAAGGGCCCTTAAACAGGAATGAGCAGAAGGAAACCCAGCTCTTCTAGGCTCAGAAGCAGTGAATTGTAGACAAGAAGATCCTAGTAACAGAAGAATTTGTAGAGTGGGAAGGAGTCATGCAAATTTCACCTTAAAACAATCAACTCTTCAACAAGTCTAGACAATCAGCCTAAGATTCAGGTTCTAATAGAAATAGTGCAGTGCCATGTATAATATTAACTACAACAATAATAAACAGTCATGGGGCTTAATGCTTCATGCTATGGGACTAGAAAAATGAGTGAGATGCTGAGACAAGGATGGGAGATATAGCCTCTGTCCCATGAAAGGAGATAGCTGGACACTCCTTGAGAAGCTTTACTTTCATTCTCACAGAATAGAAAACAGTGAGAGTGGACAGCTGTTGGGGTAACTCTTTGAACAATGATTAAAAGACCAACTTTTTTTGGCACCTTCTCTTTGTAGGAATGTTCCATGTAAGGGTCCTAGAATCAGAGGAACTGGAGGCACTCTTGGAGGTATCTGCTGCCTTCCACTGAATCCATGCTTCTCCAAGTCCATGCTGCTGTCAAAGACCTCCCAGAAAGGCTGCCCTATAGGTTCTGTAGGTAATCCAGTTACCAAGGAAGGGCCCTCAGAATCAGGAAAGACTTTCTTAGATACCTTTCACTTTGGTTCTTCCTTCTTTTTGCATGCGAGGTTAGGCACTCAACCCTCCAGTTTATATCACCAATGTCCTCTTCTCCAACTGTGCCCTGAGACTGCTAAAGACCCTCATGAATGCCTGTCTGTGGGCTGTGGGTCCACTCACCTGGTGATGATTGGGGACACCTGGCCTAGGTCTCTTGGAGCAAATGTCATAATGCCTGTCTTGGTGGTTCTGTGGAATGCAGGGCAGATAGGACCATGTGTGCATCAGTTACAATGCCTTTGTTTCCAAGTAATAGGAACTCTAACTCAAACTGGTAAGAACAATAAAAAGGATTTATTGGCTCATTTAACTGAGAAGTCCAAATGTACGAAGGACTTCAGGATTGATTTGATTCAACAGCTTAATGCTTTCCTTTCCCCCTCTCCATTCTGCTTCTTGTGACCTCAGCTTCATCCTACAGCTGTCTCCTCCCTTTGAGAGAAAGATGGATGCCAACAAATCCTGGGATAATGTGTTTTCTTGCCCAAACCCAGAAGAAGAGAGAGGAGTGTTGCTTACTAGAAAAGTGAAAAAGTTCTTTTTATAGGAGCTCTAAGGAAACCTCCTTTCACATCTCATTGGCCCAAAATGGGACCCAATGTCATTCCTGAACCAATCACTCTAGCAAGAGTGCTGGGCTTTGCAGGTTGTCTTACCAATCAGTGCCCCCTCCCAGGAGCTGAATGATGGGTCAGGTCCCAGCTACAATCTGTTATAGAATGAGGAAGATGGAATCCTACAGGAGAAAAGGAAAGATTTTTTAGTAAAAGAGGCTAAAATGGCTGCTGGGGAGTCCATCAGGAGTGTCCATTGCCTGCAGTTTGACCCCAAGTAGAATACTGTCCAATCAGCCATCCTTTCTGAAGCACCCCTTGCGTACATAGCCTTTCTGGTTCATTGTGTATATCTCTAGGTTAGGTAGCTGCTTCGGGCTTCAAGCAACAGAAAATCATGACACCAATTGTCTTAAATAATAAGCTGTCTTAAATAAATATTAACTTGCATACAGAGGGAGGGTATATCCTGCAGATGGCCTGACAAGCAACTCAATAGTCATCAAAGACTCAAGACTCAGGTTTCTCCCAACTCTCTTCTCTCCTGTCCTCAGCATCGCTCCACCCTAAGGCTGTTTCCCCTCATATTTGTGACATTGCCACTGCTTCTCTAGACAACATATTCAGACATGACAATCCAGAGGAACAAAAAGAAACCATCCCTTGTCATGATTATCTCTTGGGAGAGGGATATTTGTTCCAAAGTACCACCCTCATGATAGAGCCTCTCGTGTTTTGCTGGACAGAAGCAGAATCTATATATGATTGTCTTAAAATCAATTGTGGATGAAATGGATGTTGGGAGGGCTACGTAGTGAACACTACTGCATCTAGCTAGATAAAAGAGTGAGCTTTGTGCCTGGCCCAGGGAACTGAGGTATAGATTCTCTTACATTAGGAAGGGGCATAAGGAAGAGCGTGTACATCTGACATTTGGAGTGCTTCGATTCTGGCAAACCTAAGATCAAATCCCAGCTTCACCACTTGGTAACACGTGATCTTGGGTGATGTTCCTTAACTTCTTTGAGTCTCAATTTTATCATCTGTAATCAAAGGGATCATAAGTGTCTTGGAAGCTTAAAGCTTGTGGATATTAGTGATGTGATCCTGTGAAGCATTCAACACCAGATCTGCGACAAAGTCGTTCTCAAGAGTTGCATGAATTTCCTGGCATGTACTGAGCTTTGATTGGGTCTACAGACACTGATGTGGATATTTTCTGCTTACTTAAGGCTCAGTGGCCAGGCTCAGAAAATGGAAGGTCTGGGGACTTCTCTACCCTTTGTTGAGCCCTTAGATCAATTTTCACTGTCAACAACTCCTTTAGTTAATAACCTTAGGGTGGTCCCTTTGCTCTAATCATTATCTTTCAAAAAAAAAAAAAAATGCCCCAATACACATTCCTCTTCTGCAACAAAAGCCTAAAGCTTATGTGTCAAGGCCTATTTTTAGTGCTTTACAAGTCACATCTTCCTTCCTTGCCTTCTCCAGTCCCTCAGGACTGTTAGATTTACTATTTAAATATTTATAAACTGTTACAATTATTTATTAAAGGTTTATGTTGTTATTATATTTAGTGTGGAATATGCATTTCTTCCTCCAAAAATAACAGGACTTTCCATTAAACGACATGCGTTAATGATTCAGTAAATTTCTCTTAAAGCTATAGAGAAAGTTTTACTCTCCTTTGACAACCCTAAGCACCCTTATTTAAAAGTAGGGGGCCTACCTCACTGGGAAAAAACATTGCTCCTGACTCCCCAAATGTTATTCTATGCAGATTTAGGAAATTTTTAGTGCTTACACAGAGAAATTTTACCATCAGAAATCACTATCTAGTCAAAAACAACAGATGCTTTTGTAATTTATAGCCCTTGCTTGTCTCCATAGCCAGTGTTGTGTGTGTGTGTGCGCATGTGTGTGAGTGTAGGGGAAGTCTTGGTCTCATTTTAGATGCATTCACTCATTCATTCATTCAGTTTAGTCTACTCTGTATTAAACATTGTGCTAGATGCCAAAGTCAAAGAAATAAATATTCTGTTTCTGAGAGACCCACAGGGTCTACTGGAGGTAGGAAAATAAGTAATAAAATAACAATAATACATAAATAATTATTAAGCAGTGTAGAAGTGCATATGATGCTGTGGGAACAGAAAGAAGAGGAGATAATTTTGTAGAGGGATGTTCTGTGGTATAAATGTGTATCTACATGTAATGCACATGGCTTGATTTGGGAAGAATTAGCTGGCTTTTTCTTGGAAGTAAATTTTTCTTTCATCGCTAGGTTTCTAAATTACCCATCTGACTGTGTTGCCCAGACCAAGACCAGAATCTAGGTCAGTGGTTCTCAACCAGGGGCAATTTTGACCTCCAGGAGACATTTGGCAAACTCTGGAAACTTGTTTGCTTGTCACAACTGGGGAGGGTACTACTGTTACCTGATAAGTAGAGGCCAGAGAAGGTGCTACACCTCCAACAATGTACAAGATTGAATTATCCAGCAGAGAATTATCTTGTCTACCATGTCAAAAGCACCAAGACTGAGAAATCCTGATTTAGCTGAAAGGGGTACCAAGTCAATGGTTTTGAATGTGGTTCACGTTTCCGATGAAGACAAATAACCTCACTCGGGCTGAAGGCCTGTGTTTCTGTCACTGGCCTCCCTTCATACTGGCCACCTGCCGCTCCAGCATGAGGGCTGTGGAATAATAATATGGAAGTAGTAATGCTTAACGAGGACTAAGGATTTGCGATGAAGCAGGACACATTTTTTCAACTCACTTACATTTACTAACGTATTTAATGCCCCCACAGATTAATACTAGTTGGTAGATGGTGGGCTCAGAAGCAGTGTCTTTTTCTTCTACTTTAAAATTTTCCTTAATCCCCAAGTATTCCGAAATAATCATTTACAGAAAAGAATAAAGCATTTTTTCTTTATTTTCATTTTTTTAAGAAATGTTTTTAATTCCAGTTATTTTTCTAAAGGAGGTTCATGAAATCAGGAGTCCAGAGAGCAGGGTCCCAGGCCTGGCCCCATCCTCCAATCCATGCTATGATTTCAGGCAGCTGGAACCCCTTCTGGACCTGCTTCCACTCACTCCTAGCACCTGGGGATCTCCATAACCTCAGCCTTCCTGTCTTTCAGAGTTGTTCTGAGAAGCCAATGAAACATCACACGCGGGAAATGAAAAGCCGGAGAAATGAAACATTTCAAGATCATCCTTCTGGCAGGAAGAATTGGATAAACGCTTATGGATCAGGATCTGACCTGATTCCTGGCAGGTCCCTGGACACCCAGGAGCCACCACCGGCCACGGCACTTTACAGACAAATGTTCCCACCTTTGCAGGAGGGGAGGGAAACCTCCTCTGGTTACTCAGCACCAAGGATTCCAAGCTGCAAGTAGATCCCACAGCCTGTTTTTGCTTGGGGTTGGAATTTGAGGCATATACTTCCTGGGTCATTAGCTGGAGCATCGAAGCATGCACACTAATAAAAACTCAGGCTGGGAGGAGAGTTGCTAGAATCTCCAACAAGGGGTAGTCTTTGCCCTTCTGTCTATCCCCCAGATCGGGGGTTTCCAAGCCAGTGTTTAGAGTCTGAATCCTCCGCCAACAAATCCTCCGCCTTTCTGTCCCCTGCTCAGTGTCTCTTGTACCCATTGCCCTTGGGCAGATGCATCCTTGGCTCTCTAGAGCCTGGGGAATCTTGCTCTACAATCGCATGGGAAACTAGCACAGAGAAACAGCCTCTTACTCCCTCCTGGCACCTGTGCTTGTAGGCAGGGCTCCACCTGCTTTTTCCAAAAGGGTTTGCCTGCAGGGAGACTTCCCGAGGCCTGCACAAACCCAGGATTTTGTGGGGTGTGCCTTAAGAGACCCAAAGGCACAGTGATTTCAGCTCCTCTGTGTCGGGTGCAAGAGTCCTGGCAGAGACCGGTCCATTTTTCCCACTCAGAGAGTCGGGGCACCTACTGAATAATTGAAGTATTAGTAACAGTTTCTTTCCCCTTCTGCGGGTGCTCCCAAAGGTCTGCCGTTTTCTTTGCAGGAACAGTTGGCATTAAATACGCTGGGTGTCAGTGCAGCAGTGAGGTGGTTAATTTTGACTGAATATTATGCTATATAACCACTTGGCATTTAACTTGAAAAATGGCTTTCTGCTTCACCTGTCAGCATACCCAGTTCTCATCAAATAAGTGAGTGAGAAAAATTTTTAAATTTCAATTTCCTGATGCTATTAGACACTACTTCTTCCATACTTAAACAGTTTAGCAGTGCATGTATAGGCTTTGGTATTCAGACCATGCCTCAGACTACATGCTATTACAATAGCTTTTTTGTTTAAAGGGTAAAGAGATGCATGGATCTTTATCTTGAGGTTAGGAAAATGTATTGCAGGAACACGGCCAATCAGGTTCTGAATAACTTTGAAACATGGTACCGTCACCCCAATGTAGTACAAGGAATTCCAGCGCCAACTACAGAGGATTTGATACTGTCAAAGGGAAGCCTTAGAAACGAAGCAAATGTGCAGAGTAATCTTGCATGGTACTTCAGGGGGAAATTGATCACTCATGTTAGCATTAATCTATTTTTACTGTTTCTTTTGTCAATTATAATTTGGTAAACCATGCCAGGGACTTACATTCATGAACTCTCCATGTTGAAGATTAAAACCCCAGGCTTATCCACTTACGTGAATTAGAGATTGCCCGTTATTCTGCTGTTCAAACATCTTGATTAGAGTCAGCTAATTTTGCTTATACATCCCTGAACATCCGTGGAGATGAGAGACGAGTGCAGGGAAGATGACAATATTTGATTTTCTATGTCTCATATCCACTTTCTAATAATTCCTTCCTTTTGTGGTAGACATTCCTTGCAGGAGTCGGCAAACTACGGCCTGTGGGCCAAATCCATCCCACCACCTGGCCTGTTTCTATAAAAAAAAAAAAAATTGGCGGACAGCCACGTCCATTCATGGAAGCATTTTCCATGGCTGCTTTCATTCTACATCAGCATAGTTCAGTGGTTGCAACAGAGACCATGAGGCCGGCAAAGCCGAAAATATTTACTGTCTGGCCCTTTACAGAACATGTTTGTTGAACCCTGGTTTGGGGTCTCCAATTTTCATTCTCTTTGTTCTCTGTTTCTGGGCTTAATTTTTGCATATCCTTAGTGGAGATGTTTCTGGAAAGAATGAATGGCTTCAGAAGTTATGCACTTCTGAAGAGTTTGTGTTCCTTTACTTGGGCCAAATGGGGGAATGTGGAAGCATCCCTATTTTACAGATGAGAAAACTGAGGCTTAGAGCATGGAGTGACCTGTTGAAGGCCACATAGCAAGTAACTGACAGAGCAGGGACTAGAAGCACAAACTCCATTTTGCACAGGAGCTGAAGGTAGGGGGTGGGGGGTGGTTAAATACATTAGTAAATGTAGGTGAATTGAAAAAATGTGTCCGGCTTATAGCAAATCCTTAGTGCTCGTTAAGGATTACTACTCCCATATTTTTATTATTCCATGACCCTCACGCTGGAGTGGCAGGTGGCCAGTACGAAGGGAGGCTGGTGACAGAAACACAGGCCTTCAGCCCGGGTGAGGTTATTTGTCTTCATCAGAAACATGAACCACATTTTCTCTGTAACGGGCTCCGTATTTTGGCCATGCAGCCTCAGAAGTCTGGCCAATGGGAAACCCGTGTCCTTCCTGCACAATTTCAGGCCTAAGAGTCTGTGACTCTCTCTTCCTGGAGGCCCAGAGAACAAGAGGAGGGAGGGCCTGGAATCAATAAATGGATCGCACACCTGCAGGGCTCTGCCATTTGTCATCTGGGACCTATATGGCCATTCTGGGGCTTGCACCAACTTGTGCTGCGTGGGTTTCCACTGTCTTCAGTTATCCCACACTTTCACCCCTCAAGATAAAGTTTTAAGTTCTGGGAGGCTGGGTGATGGGGAGAGGGAGGGAGAGACCAAACAGAATGCGCAGAGAGAGCGAGAGAGAGAGAGAGCGCGAGCGAGAGCACGTTTCACAGAGCTGGCTCTTTCGGAGGCCTGGTCTGGATGCAGGTGTCGTTCTAAGCCTGGGACCAAGCCCTGGCTGCCAGGCAAGCAGGCCCCTGCGCCCAGAGGGAAAGCCGGGGAGGAGCAAGGAGAGTGAATGAGCCAAGACTTCCAGCATAGGGCCTTCAAGATAAGCAACATGCTCATTTTTCCATTCAAGAAATATTCCATAAGTGCCCGAGTGCCAGGCACTGTGCTGAGAGGAAAGGGATAGCTGCCAGCAGCCCCTTCCTCTAGGGCTCTGTATCACCCACCTTATCAGCCCAAGTTCCGGTTTAATATGGAAATGATTATTTAGGTGTCAGAGAGTAAATGCAAACTGGCGAAGGAACCCTGATGTTGGTGACTGCGGGCGACCCCCGGCACAGGGATGAGTTTTAGGGTTTTAGGGGTCCAGTGGCTGGGCCTGCTCCCTTGAGCTGGGACCATGGAGGAAAGGGCTGCACTGGAAGATGTGCAGCCCCTGCAACCTGATGTTTTAAGAATACTTGAAGATGGTCTTTTAGGTTGATCCCTAAAGCCCCTTCTTGCCAAGAGGCAAAATCCAGAGCCTCGGGACAGCGGGACAGTGACAGTGCAAGGAAGGGGGAGAATTCCAGTGAGGAGGAAAGTCCCTAGCTAACCTGGCTAGGGGATCTCAGGAAGAGAGGCTGTTTGTCAAGTGCAATGCAGGCAAGGAGTCAGGAGGTGGAACTTTATTTGTAGGGCACTGATCGCTTGTTAGATAGATTCGGGGCCAGTCTCCTTGCCAAGCTGGGCCTCACCTTCCTCTGGCCTGTAACCTGGGAGAGCTGGGTAAGCTCTAAGGCGGGAAGCTTAGGATGCTATCAGCGGTCACAGTTTTAAAAGCTCGCCACTTAGAAGATAGAGCTTTGGGGAAAAGAAGATGCCTCAGAAGGATAGTGTGCTGTGGCTAATAGGACCGACACAGCAGCTAGGGCTCGGAGAGCAAATGGGGTCTGCAACTTTGGGCCTGAGCCTGGGCTGTGGGGTGGGGATAGGTGCAAATGCTGTGTGCCCGAAAGCAAAATGATGGTTCAAGATATTTAGCCCCATTGTGGCTGGTGCTCCAGGGACACTCTACCTCGTCAGAGTCTCCATTGGTGATTTTCCACCAGCCCAGCATAGGTAAAGCCATGTGCTCCGTCCCCTCAGCACCAGGGCCCTTCTCCCCACAAGTGGAGAGAGTCCTCAGCCACAGGCTGATTTGTGAAAGAGCCTCAAGGTCCGCAGTGTCAGCCCTCCGTGATTTATCACAGGAGCCACACCTCACACTTTCTGTTGTTTGCTAATGTTCTGTCCTTCATATCTTTCTTTAATCACGAGAGAGTAATTGCCGATATTTAAACACTGGAGTTTCCTGCAGGAATTTCTATACTGGGTTTTATAGGCATTTTATAACGGAACAAATCACAGTTTGGATGAAATTCTGGGAATTCTCTTGCAGGATAATCATGCTCAGATTGCCTCCCCACTGCTAGCTTAATGGGGCTGTCCAAGTTTGGGATTTACTGGGAAGCCAATCTGTTTTAAGAAATTAACAAAACCAATACCTAAGTACTGCACTGAACATAAAGTTTTTATTCATTTTGGTGAAAGGGAAAAAAAATACCCAACATCCTACTACTCACAAAACAGCTCTTGAAAATCATTTTTATGAAATTGAATCTCTCTCCCTAAATGATTCCCTCATGCTAAGCGGGATGCGGCATGGCCTTGTAATAATCTCTGCCTCGTATTTGTCTGTTAACTGCTTCAAACTTTGCAGGCTTTGCCTGACATGGACGTCTCCTTGTGCCATCTTTATACTTTTTTATTTCATTTATCCATGTTTTTACGGAAATGCAAGGAGCCATGCTGGTGAGAGAGAATCCTCAAATGGAGAAAGCCATGGGATGACTGTGAGAATTTAGACTAAAAAATAGGAGTCTGTTTCTCCCTCTCCCCACCCCAAACATGCACAAATTATATATATATATAATATATATTATATATATATATTACACA
>JAQZBX010034208.1:0-25084 GCA_029593785.1 Cabassous unicinctus
AAAGTCAATTAAAAAAAAAAAAAAAGTAGCCAGGACTTGATGATTTGAGAAATTTTCAGCCTATCCAATTGTAAAATATGCTAAAATTAGGAGATTCACTGTCAGAAAAGAATACCCTGGAGAGAAGGAGATGTGACAAAGGAAGCAGAAAGCCAAGTGATGTGGGGCAACAAGCCAAGGCATGTGGACAGCCTCTACAAGCTAGAAAAGTAAGGAAACAGATTCTCCCCTAGAGGAGCTTTGGTTATTGCCCCCAGGCATACATACTAATTACTGAACTGAGACTGGGGCTGGGGGGCAGTTTAGTGACCAGCTAATGTTTTATGATCTAAGTGTGAGCAGAGAAGTTGTGGGGCTGCCAGAGATCTCATCAGGCACAGGGAGGAAACCAGTCCCACAAAGTGGGCTTAAAGAGGCAAAACTGAAGATGTTTTATAAAGTCAGCCGAGACTGCTGCTCTTTCCAGAAAATGGTGGCGCTTGGACACGTCAGTGAACGAGACAGAGGTATGGATTTGATCCCAACACAGGGGAGAAATGGGGCAGCAGAAGGGTTCCTTGGACCTGCAACCAGAGCTCAGCATTGCTTAGGATGGAGATGCCAGCAAAGAACGATGAAGCCACGTCACGTCAGCACAGCTGCCGCCTGCACCCTCCCGGGGGAGCCAGCCACTGGTTCTTCATTCCCTGTACACTCTCCATCCTTCATCTCAATGGCTCTCAGGACCTGCATTTCACCTTCCTTCAGCCCTCCGAGCTTCATCCCCCTCTCAGGGGGTGAGCCACATAGATTCCCTAGTATCAGGGGAGATTTGGGAAATAACCAGGGTCTCACCCACTCAGGCCATGTCCAGAGTCGGAGGTCAATTTTGCCGAAAAGGAAAAAGGGGCACCTTCGGATACCACTTCCAAAGAGCAGACATAGACCCTGCGCTGTGAGGTGGAAGGCTGAGTGGTTTTTATACTCGGACAGGGCTGAATCCATATCCAAATTCTGCTCCTTCTAGGTGAGTTCAGGGAGTAACCTTCTCTGGACCTTTCCTTATTATGAGGACTATAACGCCCACCTCACAGGGCTCTTGTGGAAGTTAAATGGGACAACACTAGGTGAATGGTAAACACTCCATACACAGTCAGTGTAATAATAATAATAATTAATATTATCATTATGTTGGCCCACCTCCACCTGCACCTGCACTCTGTCTCCATCTGCACCTGCAGTGCCGCTGCCACCTCTGCCCCCACTGCTCCCGTCAGCCCAGGCCCTACCCCCACCGCCCAGTTAAAGCAAGGACTTCCCTCCAGAAAGTCCTTGGCCATAAACAGTTAATGTGATTATTGCATTTAGCCCAAACTTGCAATTGCTTCCTCTCTTTAATCACTTTGAGAGTGTTTCAAATTCCTTTCCTACGTGACTGAAATCAAAGTGGCACCTGTGAAGGCAGAAAGCCAGGCTGCCAGCGCGAGGTGGAGATGTAAAACAGTCAGGCTTTGATGGGGAGAAATTATGTCTTTCTTAATTCTTTTTACCCTATAATTACCAGGCAAGACCACGTGGGTTAACAGCAAAAATAACTTGCCACATAAAGACGTTGTCTATAGAATCCCGAGAACCATGGCTGGCTCGAATTCTCAGGGAAGAGCCTTCAGGAGAGGCCTCCACGCAACCCCCGCACTACCTTCCTTCCTCACTTGTTCTCCTAAACCATCACTGACCCCACCCCCACCGAGGATCAATCTGGAAACATTAGGGGTAGGGTCTGCCTCACCCACCCTCTTTCTTCCTGCCCCTCCTCCCTTCACACTGGCCTCCACCCTCAATCTCCTTTGTAAATCTCCTCCTCCTCCTTTTGACCACCAGCCCTGGCCTCCCCTGAGGTCCTATCAGCATCTCTCTGTGCCTCTTCTCTCTTTCCTTTCCTTTCCCTCATTTCTTCTCTCTTCCATTCCTCATCACCTCACTCCCATTGTTTCAGGTACCACGTCTGTCCTGAAGACCCTCAAAGAGACATCCCTGTCAGTCGTCTCCAGGCCTGATCTTCAGCAGGGGTGGCCTGCTGCTTCCAAACCTGTTCCCCTCCCAGTTCCTCTCTCTCAGAGGAAGGACTCCACCGCCAAGGCTTAAACCTCAAAAGCATCTTCCCCTTCTGTTTCTCCTCCTATCCGGATCCAATCTGCTCCACTCACAGGAGAGCTATCAGAATGTGGTTTACAGAAAATTGCAGAAGCTTTTGAATGATATGAACCCGACTTGACTTTAAGCAAATTACTTCAGAATCCTTACCCATTAAATGGCAATGAGAAGTCCTACCTCCAAGTATGGCTATTAAGGCTTAAGTTACATATTATATAAATACGTTTAACAAATTCCCTTCCCTCTCAGTTTTCCCTTCTGTTGCTACAGCCCTAGCTCATGCATCATTTCTCATGAGTCCATAGCAAGAATCTCAGAACCACTATATTACCTCCAGACACTCCCCTTCCCATCCATCAGCCACCCCACTGCCAGAAAGTTCTTGCTAAAACTCACTTCTGACCTTGTCAGAACCCTTGAGTGGTTGCCTGGGGCTCCCAGGTTCAAGTCCAGTATAGAAGCAGCATGAAAAGGAAGGAATGAAAAGAACAGACTATGGAGTCAGCCAGATGGAGTTCAAATCCTCATTCTCTGACTAATTAACAGGTTTGACTTTTTTTTTCAAAGCTTTATTTATTTCGCCCCCTGCCCTTGATGCTTGTGCTCACTCTCTGCTCTGTGTCCATTTGCTGTGTGGTTTTTCCGTGTCTGCTTGTCTCCTTTTGTTGCACCATCTTGCTGTGCTAGCTCTCTGCAGGTGCGGGCCATCGCAGGCCGGCTTGCCTTCACCAGGAGGCCCCGGGAATCAAACCTGGGACCTCCCATATGGTAGACGGGAGCCCAATCACTTGAGCCACATCCACTTCCCCAGGTTTGACTTTGAGTCATGCTTTCCTCAACTATTTTAAGGGAATCATAATTCTTAACTCCCAAGATTGTTTGGGGACATGAATAGATCATGAAAAGTACTTTAAAAGGTACCTACCATGGTTTCAGCACCTAGGAGGTGTTTAGCAGATGCTAGTTCCCTTTCCCTCTTCACTCCATACCTTCCCCCATACACCCTCAACCCCAACAGGATAATTCACACTTGTTCAGGCTTCCACGTTTTTGCTTATCCACCCACCTCTCAATTTATGCGTAATTGCTTTATATTTTTTTAAATAAAGTGATGGTTTAAACCACCTGCCAACCTTTCGGGGGCCTGTGCTGGCAGTACTGCAGGATGGCCAGACACGGAAGGATGTCACAGCACGACTCAGAAAAAATTCCCTGCAGCAGCGTCCCCCTTCTGGGCCAACTGTCATTATCCCAGGGTGTTGGACATTGTGCTTCAAGAACTCTTTTGATTCCTGAGGTGTTTTCCTTTTTACTCTTTGAAATGAAACATCTGATGACAAAACAGCAAAAGGTGGACATCCCTGGAAGAAACACAGAAGTTATAAGCACCATTGATAAAGGCAAACAGATCAGTATGACCTTCTGCCTCTCTGGGGTGAGAACACAGCAGACCGGGGCAGGGCCCAGGTTAAAGAAAGTCTCCGTGTGGAGCTCTGAGAGGGGGGGACACTCCCTAAGCATAAATTCCTACAGGGGAGAAGGTGATGTTTGAAAGGTCAGGGCTGATGTTACTGCTTGACTTTTATTGCTTGATTCACTAATAAACATCCTTACATGCCTATAAAGTGTTTTTATACTGTTCCTATTTTAGTGCCATATCTAAAGGTGGGGGAGGAATGTCTGTGGTTCCTGCTTTTCCTTTCTGTCTTCTGAGAAAAAAGATTGATTTAAGCAGTTTTTCAATGGTCTGTTGTACTTCAGGATTCACCATTGGTTGGGTATCTGTCCAGAGGAGTATGAACACAGCTTCAGGCTGGAGCTGCTTTCCTTACCTGCTCTGTACATTCCAAGCCCCCTACCCAACCCCCCAAACTGTTCACAAAGTTTTCCCACCCTTTCCTCTCTGCCCAGACCAGCAACCTGCCCCCATTTCGTTTTGTGTCATGGTTCAATGCTTGCACATCTCCCCTCACTCCCACTCCAAAAACAGCAGCTCCTCCCTCACCTGTGGTCTCTTTCTGGTGTACACCTTTGCCCCTGACCATGAGAGGCCTGAGGTGAGTGTTTAGCCTGGCTTTGCTGAATTGAACCCAATCCAAGGGCTCCGTTCTGCTAGTAGCCATTCCCGAGGCCACCTCTCACCTCTCAGCCTTTATAACAAAAGAAAACCAAGGTCTGCATATTTTTCTTAATTATCCTAGGCACTTCACCCCATCCTCGAGCTTCCAAGTGCAGTTTTTCCCACTTAGCTAGGAATATTCTGTCATTTTGGCCCGTGGAGGTTTACTAGGGAAGTTGGCTTTCTGATAAAGCGCCCTTTGTGTAGGGCCAGGCAGTAAGGACCAGAAAGTGGGTCAAAGGCCCTTGGGGTGACACAGGCTCAGCCCAGAAGGCGATACAAGAGTGAGCAATGCCGTCCCAGCTCAGCCATGCAGAGGACAGAGACCAGGAGGGGGGTAGGGGGCGGGGAAGGGGTTCTCCAAACCCACCGGGACACCCACAGCCAAATGCGGCCATGGACCAAGGGACTGAGAAAAGAGACAAGCCAAGCAGGGCACTCGCTGGCTTTTCGAGATAAAAAATAAAATAAAATTTCACAGATATGCCAAACTAAACCGGTCATCGAGGCACAATAAGCCAATACCAGACATAGGCCGAGGAGGAACGGAGCGGCCCAGGCGCATGGCGGAGGAGAGACACCACCTGGCTTCAAACCGCAGCGCACACAATTGCTTTCAAGATGGCCCCAGCCCTCCATCCTTGCGCCTGCGCGCTGGGACTTTGCAGCTCCTCCCACCAGGAGGCGGAGCCTATTCACGATCCCTTTCCCTACTCCATACCGCCTGCCCCTTGCCTCTGCGCCATGAGTCAGGATGGGGGTAACTTGCTTTCACTGTAGAGTTCAGTGGGAGCGATGCCGTGCCAGTTCCGGGCCTGCCCCTAAGAAACCTTGCAGTTTCTTTCACTGCCTTTCAGACATTTTGAAGAATGAACCCAGGTGTCCCAGCCAACAGCCAGATCCAACTAGCAGACTTGTGAGTGGGGCCAGCTTGGACCTTGGAGCCCGGTGACCTTCCAGTGAGTGCAGCCGTGAGAGGGAGCCCCCAAAGCCAGCAGAGACCAATCCACAGAGTCATGAGAAGTAAGAAGTCACTACGATTTGGCAGCAGTTTATTATTACAGAGCTATAGCTAGGTTTACGTCCCAGCTCTACCACTCACCTACCACATAGCTCCAGGTAAGACATTTCTGTTCTCTGGGCTTCTGTTTCCCCTGCAATAAAATTAAGGGAGTGGGAGAGGAGAGAGCAATAGGAAAATCCGAGCTAGTCAACTGGAATCCCAGCTCTTCCACATACTAGCTGTATTACCTTACCTCTCTGAGCCTCAATTTCATCATCTCCCACATGAGAGTAATACTTGACTGGGTTTCTGGAAGAACTAATTGAAGTGCTTAGCACATATTAGGTGCTCAGTAAATAGCAACGTCCTGGGAGAGGCAGGATTATGGTTAAGCATGTGGACTCTGGAGCTGCATTACTGGGTACAAATCTTAGGTGTGCCATTTTCTAGCTGTGTGATCTTAGGCAAGGGGCTTACCTGTGAGCCTCCATTTCTTGTCTGTATAACGGGAAGGATGATTCTACTACTTAGCTAATAGGGTTGTTGTGAGAATTGAGAAGTTAGAGCTGTGTCTGGCATATGATAGTGGCTGAATAAGCATTAGCTGTTATTTATTATCTGTGTTGTGTTTTCAGTTTATAGGACCCATTTTAATGCCCCCTCTGTTGACCTTCACCAGGCCAGGTACACAGATGAGGAAGCAAGCCAGAGGGTTTGCTAGGTGGCCTGTCCAAAAGTCCCAGAGCTAACAAACTGCAGGAGAAGGATTCACACTCAGGTCTGTGGGACTCCAACTCCAGATGCTTCAGTAGTCATTGTGTGCCTGGCCCTGCACCAGACTCTGCAGCTACAAGAATGAATGAGATCTTATCCACACCCTCGAGTCTTCTTGGAAAAACAGACAAATGCAGAATTACAGTAGAGTGTGATGTGGGCTGTGCAGAGGGCAGACAGAACTGTTAGTTCTGCTGGGGCGGCTCCTGGAAAGCACGGTGAAGGATCCTGAGCTGGATATAAAATATGAGTAGGTTTTGCCAAAGAGCCTAAGGAAGGGAGTGCATTTGAGGCAGAAGGGGCGGCATGTGCAAGAACTCAGAGTATGAACCTGCGGCATGTTTGTGCAACACGACTGGAGAGAAGGGTCCAGGTAGGGGCTGCTGAGAGGGCAGAAAGGTTTTCCTTCCTGCCTGCCTCAAATGAGATGCCACACCAGCTTCCTAGGTGTTTTAGTTTCCTTGGCTTCTCAAGCAAATACCCTGCAAGGGTTGCCTTCAGCAATGGGTATCTATTAGCTCACAGTTTTGAGGCTAAGAGAAAGTCTAAATCAAGGCATCATCAAGGTGATGCTGTCTTCCCAAAGACTGGGAAGCCCATTCTGGGCTGGCTGCCGGTGATCCTTGGTCCTGGGCTCCTCTGTCGCATGGTACTGCACATGGCAGCCTCGCCTGCCTTTCCTTTCTCTTCCTGGTTCCATTGACCTTCCGCTTCTTACTTCAGGTGGCTTTCTCTCCTATCTGTCTGAATTTCATTCTGCTGATAAAGGACTCCAGTAATAGGATTAAGACCCATCCTGATTGAGGTGCGCCACCTTAAGTGAAATGACCTCATTAAAAGGTGTACTTACAATGGGTTCACACCCACAGGAATGGGTTAACTTTAAGAACATGTTTTTCTGGGGTACTTAGCTCCAAATTACCCCACTAGGGAGAGTAAATGCTCAAGACCCCAGGCAAGGCCTCAGGCACCCACAATTGTTTCTCTCCTTAGCACCTGATGACAAGTAGCTTCAATCATGCCCAGCCTTTTTTGGAGTAGGGGAAAGGGGGAAGCAAGTTGGTTCTCTTTTGACTCCCTTCCATTCCACCCTACCTAGACCCTGACTGTGATCAACACAACCAACTTCCAGACTCCCAGAACCAGCATCTGGAGCACTGACCAGTAAGGTCTCAACTAAATTAGTGTGTTGGCAATTGATCCCCAAATCCCAAAGTCTTACATGATTTGAAGTACACATAAAGGCCACATGGTCTGATTAGGTTTCGTGCAGTGGCAAGGATGAGGAGAGGGAGGCACAAGCCCGGGTATTGAAAGACCCTTGAACCCACCCAACTGCATGCCAAACCACAGCATGTCTGCTCTGAGATACCAAGCCAGCTTCCTGGGGATGGCAGTGCCCCACAAAGTAGGATCTCTCCCAGACTTTTTCGCTTTTGGATCTGGGCAGACCCATAAACCTCAGGAATGAGCTGTCTCAGGACTGCTGAGTGGACACCTTTGCCTTGCCGTAAGTTCTTATTTAAGTGTCCAAATAAATCATGCCTCGCCATAAGTATGCAGCCTCTGGGAAAAATCCATTCTAGCCCTTGAATTCCCATTTCTAATGATCCTGAAGAAATTATTGAGAAAATCAAAACACTATGTTTCGAAGTGATCTTCAAGACTCACCACAGTTCAAACGGTTTCCATAAATCCAGAATGCAAAAGGCATTTTTCAAAGGTTTACTGTTCCCCAAATGACAATAATGCCATATTGACTGACTTCAGGGGAGCTTTGGGAGTTTGGAAAAACCAGTCAAGCAAGCAAGATCTTTAGCTGAAAAGAAGGAGAAAAAAAAAGTTGGTGAACTTGACAGTTTTGCTAAAGTTCACAGCATTTTCCTGTTTTGACAGCACTTTTGCAGGTCCTGCTGCCTCTGGGTATCAGCTAACACCATCCCATCCTTCTTCTGGAGCTCCAGCCTCCAGCATCACCCCTGCCAGTCCGCCCTCCTCACAGCCGCCAGAGCCATCTTTCATAAACACAAATTCAATGTTACTGCTCAAAAGCTCGCCGCAGCTTCTGTAGTGTTTTCCTTGAAACAGATGATGACGGTCCTCTGGCTTCTACAGAATCCCCCTCAGCCAAGGGACAACAAACTCTGGTAGTATTGAGGGTCTGAGCCCATTATAGATACAGACTTGCATTCATTCATTGATGCAACAAACATTTATTAAGCATTTTCTGTATACCAGGCCCTGAAGATTTAGTAGTTAAAAAAAAAAAAAAAAGCAGACAAAAAAATCTCTACCCTCATGGAGCTTACATTGTAGAGGGGGAGACAGACAAATCAGATAAGTAAGTAAAATATATTATATTT
Source organism: Cabassous unicinctus (assembly GCA_029593785.1). NCBI lineage: Eukaryota > Metazoa > Chordata > Mammalia > Cingulata > Chlamyphoridae > Cabassous > Cabassous unicinctus. Next base: position 8,393 of record JAQZBX010034208.1, read on the forward strand.
TAGATAGTGATATGCCAAACATCAATTTGCTAGGTGGTGGAAGCAAAGCCACACCCACCTCTACCCAAGATACAGAAGCAGGAGGTGAGTTACCTCCTTCCCCTTTTGATATCCGGTGTGCCCCACCCTGACACAGCCCTTTGGGAATAGACAGGGAATCCCACGAGACCTGAGCTCTGGTTTGGAGCTGTCCCATCCTCCCTGGCTCCACCCTCTTCTTCCCAAGGCACATTTCCCAGGAGCAAACCTCGCACCTCTTTCTCTTTTCAAAGCAACTGGCAACTTGACACAAGAATTAAAGTCTTACAAAGGGAGTTGGGGAGAGGGCACCAAGGGGTTTCCTAATAATCCAAAGGGGCTGCCCAACAGGGAAGTAGGAAGTGTGGAGGTTCCCAGAAGCAGAGTCCTTGTAATGACCAACCGAAAGCCCAGGCTGGGACTCAGAGAGAAAGTGAATGCCTGCAGGACCCTGGAATCCAGCCGGCCACATTTTGGCCCTAAGGAGACTGGCTCAGAGAGATGAAGTGGCTTGCACAGCTTTTATGTAGCAGAATTGAAGCGCAAGTGTGGTCATCTGGGAAGCATTAGAATATGGGGCTTATGAACTTGGGCTTTGGAGGCAGAGAAGCCTGGATTCAAAACTTCATCCCACCTTTGGCTAGCTGTGTGGCTATGGGTACTTTATCCACCAGCTCCAAGCCTCAGTTTCCTCTACTGGAGAAAAGAGATGCTAATAGCACCTGCATCCCAGGAAGGCTGTGAGTGGTAAAGGAGGCAGAGCCTGAGTGTTCCTGTTACTGCCTCAGGCACTCGGAAATATCGGCTCTTGTCCTTGTTACACTGCATACACCATGGCTGCCCAGACTCTTCAAGGAAACATCTTTCCTTGTGGGTGTCTCTGTTTCCTTCTCTCCGTGTCTCCCTTTATCGCTGTGTCACCGTCTCTGTGTGTCTCTCCCTGTCTCTTTCTGTTTATCTTTGTATCTCAGCATATTTTCTCTGTTGGTCTGTGTGTGTTAGGGGATCTCGATCTCTCTCTCTCTCTCTCTCTCTCTCTCTCTCTCTCTCTCTCTCGTCTCTATGTCTCTGCAATGCTGTTTTCCTGTGCATATGTCCATCTGTGACTACTACCCTCTCTGCTTCTGTCTGTCTGTGTTTCCAAACCTTTTTGTCTTTTTGTGTTGGTCTCTGCGTCTCTCTGTCTATATTTCTCTCTGTCTCTTTCTCTTCCTCACTCTGTCCCTCTCTCTCTTTCTCTCTCTCTTGCATGTGTGCCTCTCTCTTTCTTTCTCTTTCTCTCGCTGTCATCTCCTTAAAGCCAGAAGCGACCCAGCAGACTCTCACAGTTCATTACAGGGAAAACATTGAACAATCATTCTTTGCTCATGCAAGGAGCTCGACAGCTGGAGCAAACAATGAGAAATTCAGAATTAATTGGGTGCTGATTATTTGCCAGGGGAAAAAAATTGGTGAGATATATATGAAACAAAAGACAACCTAGCAACAGTGAAAACCTCAGCAGTAGCAACAAAAGCCACCCTAATGAAGCGTGACAGTGCTGGGCAGGCGGGAGGCAGCCGGCCACCGCATACTGAGAGGAAGGAAAACAAATGTTCCTGCTGCCCAGAAACCAGGTGGGGCCTTTCTTGGGCCCTCCAGACCCAACGGGCTGGCCAGAGCCTCACATAACTTCTGTGTCGGAAGCCCCCAGGCACCCAACCCCGTGCCCTACACACAAAACTACCCCCTGCCCATCCACCCATTCGCCATAAAAAATACCTGCCTTGGTACTGTGGAGGTGACCATGACCCAGGCTGGGTCCCCACCTGCTATGAATGCCCAGTGTGGCCAGAGGGGAGAGCAAATACGCAATCGCAATGCATTCCAATTGCGGGAGGCCCCAGTGCTGCAGACTCCAGAACATCTGTGCCTGGCTCTGCCCGTGGCTGTGGAACAGATTTCCCAGAGGAGACGGTGGGGCAGAGTCTGGACAGAGGAGTAGAGGTTTGTCAGGTGAAGAACAGAGGGAGAGCACAATCTGCGGGAGAAACGGAGTGTACAAAAGCACAGAGAGGCGAAAGCCATGGTGGGTCCAGAGAACATCTGGAAACCGCGGCTGCAGTTTAGCATCCGGGTGAGACAACGGCAGGAGATGGGATGGGGCCAAATTGCCAAGGGCTTTAAATGCTGTTGGCTTTGCCTGGTCAGCAGTGAGGGGCTCTGGGAGAGGATCTCAGAAGATCCAGTTAAGGGGTGACATCATCTCACTCGTGCTTTAGGGCTGCAAACAGGAAGGGTGGGATGGGGTGCAGCAGAGGGGCGAGCCCTGCCAGCAGGCTGATGCCAGGTCTGAGAGTTTTAAGGGAGACTCAGAAGCAGGGCAGATAGCGGGCACTGTTGAAAAATGAGCTTCATTCCATAGGAATATGCACTTGGACCCAGAAAAGCCCCTCAGAAGCCTTGGGAAGGCAAGGCCCCTGCACCGCCTGTCAGGGAGGTCTTGGCAGGGGCCATCGCCCCCAAAGCCCTGGTTCCAGGTTCCCAGGGAGAGATGATCATGGCACCTGAGCTCCGGGCACTTTGCATCAGCAGCAGGCTGCTCAGGGAAGAGCTTGGAGGAATAGGAGCGGGGGGGGGGGGGGGGGGGGGGGGGTGCCTGTCCCAGCATCATTAGCAGCTCACCCCACAAGGAGTGTCCGTCTCAAAGATTTCCGTTCCCTCTGGGGCCGGCTTTCAGGTTCTATGCTTTAAAGATTTGTTTTAATTAGATCAGCCTCAGTCAGAGGCATTGAACATTATCTGTCTCCATCTCAGCTGGCTCCCTTCCTTTGCTTCTTTCCTATTGACTTTCAGAAACTCCGCCAGCCAAGTTTGGGCTTTGATTATTTTTTCATAAAAGAAAAAGCTAAGGAAGTTGTTAGAGGCCAGGAGCCTGCCCCTCTGGAGAGCGAAACGGAAAATGGAGGGTGGTCCCTGGGATGGCTCATGTGGCTTCTCAGAGCACGGTCCCCTGCCTCCCACAAACTGGCCCTCATCCGTGCACGCCCCCCAGCTTTGACTCCCTGAGTGGCACCACTGGAGGTGCCAGCAAGAGGTCAGGGCGAATTTGAGGATGGAAGGGACCAGCCAGACCTGCTCCCACTCACCAGGCAGTTGAATCAGGCAAAGGCACAGGCAATGGGTAGGGCCCTGGTACAGTGATCCGAGGTGCCAGGACAAGGCACTGGAGTGTAGCAGAGAGGGCGTCCTTGGGCTGCAAGCCAAGCTGATCATTGCCAAAATGAACCTCTTCTTTCCATCCATCCACCTATGTATGCATTGTTCATCCGCCAGCCCCTTGTATCACATGGCGCCTCTGCTTTGAACAAAGCCTTAGGACCCAGCCCAGCCACCGGCTCACGCCCCATCAGCCAGGAGAGCTGGCCATCGCGGCCCACGTTGCTCATGGTCAAGGGGAAATGGTCCTCCCCTTCCCAAAGAGAAGGGGGATGTTGCAATTCAGGAAGTCTCGATGAAGCTGTAGGAAAAGGTCACGATGGAATAAATTATGGAGATTAAAAGAATGCCCAGATCTGTGAAGGCCGAACCTGCACAGCAGCCCCTCAGTTTTCTCTTTAATCATCAGTCTCTAATTCTGGGACATAAAATTACAAGCTCATTGATAATGATCAGTGATTTACCAGAGAAAGCCCAGCCCTAATTAAGAGCAGAAGAAGCTGACACTGCTTTTCAACTTCCCACTAAAGTCCAGCAAGGAAATTACCTGGTTCTGCAGAGCAAATCACACTAGCAGGCAAGTGGGGGGGCTCAGGTTACCTGATGAATGTGTGCTTGGCTGAATTAATATGCAGAGAGGGTTGCTTCAAGTGTTAGCAATTTGCTGGTAATTGGGGCATTGACGGACGCTGGGGAAACGCAGCCGAGCTGGCGCATGAATGCGGAGTGAATGGTCTGATCTCTTACGGAGAGAGAAGACACACAGACAAGAGCATGGACAGCTCCTGAGAGCATCCTAGGGGTCAAGGGTCAGTGTGTAGCCAGAGTCTCGGTCTTTGATGAGAGTCACGGATCAAGATGTGGCCAGAATTGGGGCTTACTCGGTGGTCAGGAACTGTCAGGGTTAGAGGTGAGTTTGTCTGTTGAGGGCTGAGCTTCTGTCCCGGATCAGGAACTGAGTGTTCTGTGCCAGGCGTGAAGGACTTAGGCTCAGTTCATTTCTCCCATCTCATCTCCTGCACCTCCCTGCCTCCCTTCTCATGCTCCTTGAAGAATCTCTTATCCTGTGTTTTTCTCATCTCTTGCTGCATCATCTCTTCTCTGACTCCAGATACAGGAGGAGTTTGAGGTTGACCTCCCAGCTTTTGACTATATAAAGAGACCTACTAAGGAGACTCAAAATACATGAGACTCTTGGCATCCTCGGGGCACATCTGGCTTCCTTGGAGTGATTGCCAGGGACAATGGTTTAGTTCACTTTGGGGAATGCCCCTCCCCAGGCCCTGTAGTCCTGAGCACAGGCTCCCGAAAGGGCTCTGGGGCCCAATGTTCCTGGTTAAGGTACTGACAAGATGAAGCAGAGCAGCCATTTGATCAAGCCAGTGGTGTTCAGTTCAGCCTCAGTGATGGACCCTTCCAATGCCACTGCCCAATGTGGCCTTCTCAGGACAGCTCCAGGGATTCTTTCCAGGAAAGGAGCCCTGTTGATTCAAACCAGACAAGATGCAAAGGAAGGAGGTGATGCTTTGCTCAGCCCCAAGGCTGGTGAGGCCAGCCTTGAGGCTGCCAGCCTCGGAAGTGAGCAGAAAGCTGCATCCTATGCTCCCGGGGAATGACCAACTGTCCCAGTTTGCCTGGGACTGAGGGGTTCCTGGGACACAGGACTCTTGGTGCTGAAACCAGGAGAATTCCAGGCAAATTGGTCACCCCATATTCCTGGGAACATTGGCTCATCTCATCCCTGGATACCAGGACTGACCTGAGCTTCCCACCCCTGAGCTGCAGAAGGGATGGACAGACCAGCCAAGCAGAATGTTCGAACTCAGGGGAGGGGAAGGAAAGAAGAACAAGAATGAGAATTTAGGTAGTTGAGGGTTTAGAAATTACCATGTAGGTTTGGAGGCTGGTTTTATATCTGGACTTCACTTCTTTTGTAAAGATTTTTGATCTTAGCAGTACATCCCAGCAATAATTCTGATGGCTTGGACCTCTTGTCATAAAATGGCATTCTATCCCTAATAAAAATAGTAAACTGTAGTGTAGCAGTTTGGTATTGTTTATGAAATCCAAAAATAGATATTGGATTATGTTTGTGAACTGGTCTATTCCTCTGGGCAAATTAGATTATACTGGATTCAGAGGTTTCACTTTTACTTGATTAAATAATGATTAAGGCTTTGATTGGGCCACATCAGTTGGGCAGGGACTCACAGAGAAACCACACCACAGAGAAGGGAGGTTGGGGTTTTGAGCTGGAGCCCTGGGAAGTAAACACAGAGAGTAAACACAGTGAGGAAGGAGAGAATGCTCCATTAGACATGGCAGAGGCCCCCGGAAGAGAGATGAGCCATTAGCCTGATAGTCTACAGCTGGCCTTGTGGAGCGAGCAGAGCAGCCAACGCCAGAGAGAAACGAGCCCCGGGAGAGAGACTTATTCCAGCCTTCAGCTGATATTGGAAGAAGCTGGGACCACGGAGCCTTAAGAGGAAGAGGAAGCGTGAACCATTGCAGATGTCGGCAGCCATCTTGCTCCAACATATGGCAACAGACTTTAGTAAGGGAAGTAACTTATGCATTATGGCCTGATAACTGTAAGCTTCTACCCCAAATAAATACCCTTTATAAATACCAACCAATTTCTGGTATTTTGCATCAGCATCCCTTTGGCTGACTGATACAAATAGCAGTCATTATTGTTATTTTAACAACAGATAAAATGCATTGAGACTTTATTACCTGCCAGGCACAGGGTGAGCACTCTGCAAGCATTGTTGCTTTCATTCTTTATAACCCAGTGAGGAAAGTACCATTAGAGATAAGAGAGGTTACTTAGAGAGGTTAAGTAACTTTGCCAAGGCCACAAAGCAAGAAGGTGTGTAAATAACTTGAGAGCTCACTGGCTTACCCAAGATGCTATGATGATGCATTAGATAGGCAAAGCCCCAGTTTCAGCCCAAGGTAGATTCAGCCTAGAATTTAGTCACATCTGGGCCTGTCTGAAAGTCTTGTGCATCCATTTACATAAGAGTTAGAGGAGCCTCCTACAAAAGAACTCACTATGACAAAAGAGGGAGTCACACCCACATCTTTCATTCCAAGACCAAGAGCCCAAGGTAGGGAGGAGCAATTCTGAGTTTAGGTCATGTCACCCAGTGTCCCCTCCACCCAGACCCAAAATGTGAGGCTAGCAATCTCTGGAGAGAAGTCTGCAAATGAAGAGTGAGCAAACACTGGAAGAGTATCTATACAAACATCTCGGTGGGGTACCAAGAGCCCAGGGCATCCCAGAAGCAAGGAGCGGTGGCTTCTGCAGAGGCAGCAGCCCCAGATGCTGGCAACATTGACCCAGCCTTCATCACCACAATGAGCAGAAGCAAGAGGGAGAGAAATACAATGACAAGAGGAGCCACTGCAGAGCACCTGAGACCCTCCTCTGGACATGTGCAGTGTTCTCTAGGAGGGACCTGGGGCAGGTTGCTGGGCTTCCTGCTCCACGAGTGCGAACTGGCCGTTATAGGGACCCTCTTTTCACCAGGAAAAGACCCAGGAAACGTGAGTGACAGATCTGGTTTTTGCTTCACAAACATAAATAAATAAAACTCTCTCCCATCAAGCCCTAATAGCAAGGCCAGGCAGGTATTACTGTCCCCACTTTGGACATGAGGTAACTGAGGCTCAGGGAAGTTACGGAACTTACCCAAGGTCATTAATGATGACACTTTAATCTTTTAAAAACATTTTTCTTATTATTTCTAAATAGTCCTGTTTGTAGCAGACCCTGCCAAGTTCCCACCCATGTCCCCACAGCACTCACCTTTCCGTCACATGATGACTGTGTTAGGTGAGAACGCCTGAAGGCTCAAGACCCCCAGGTGGTGCCTTCTGCCATGAAGGTTGGGAAATGGAGGATAAATATGGCTACCTCCTTGCCCTTCTGATGGCGTAACTTCAAAACTGTGTCCCACGTGGTCTCCCTGAGCTCCTCAGCAGGCCTGAGCCCCCACTGCCCACAGGGGTCACTGCTCGATAACGCAACCAGCTTGGCCTCCTTCCGTTCCTGTCTCTCTCCTCCCATCTCAGACCAGTGCATCCCGGGGTCACCTCCCAGTTAAACTGCCTGCACTCAAATTCTTGTCTCAGTGTCTGCTGCTGAGGAAACTCAATATAAAATGACGTTGTTGGACAAAAAATTGGAAATTATGAAAACCATCCTCAATTCCACTCATCAAATATTCTGAGTGCCTTCTGTGCACCAGGTACTCTGTCAGGCATTGGAAATTAATGATAAGCAAGATAGACAGTCTCTGGCCTCATAAACTTTATAGTCGAGAAAGAATTTAAAATCTTCTTTATCTTACCAACTAGAAATAGCCATTGTTACTTTCCTCCAGGTATATATAATTCCAATCTTGCAATTATGTGCGATGATATACATATATATTTACTAAATCTGTATTGTGCCATATAGTTTTGAATCTAGATTTTTTGAAAAACGTGATGAGTATTTTTCCCTGTCTCTAACTAGTCTTTAAAAACATGAGTTCTTAATGGCTGTGAAATATTTCCTCCTATGAGCCACTATTTAATTTAACCATTCCCCAATTGTTTCCAATGTTCCATGATTACATATAACACCATGATAAACCTTAAACAGATTCTAGGCGTGCTGTGATAAAATCATATTAGCATTTCAGAAAAATCACCCTGGCAGCTCTGCAGAGATGGATTCAAGGACAATGGAAGCAGGGAGACCGGTTGGAGACAATCAGAACGTTCCAGGTTAGAGACAGTGATGCCTAAAGAAGCCCCCCTCAGGCCCAGCCAGTGGAGATGCAGGGACTAGAGAACTGGGGATTGGAGGGACAGGACTGGGCGCTGAGCAGCATCTCCACCTCCACTTTTAACCACTTCTAATCAAATCAGAGCATCCACTGTCTTTATTCACCACCTTGTTGTCTTGACCTCCCTACTGACTTGTCAGCACCTTCCAGACTCCGGGAAAGCCTGTCTTGTGCTCCAGAGTCCCTGCAATATCCGGTTCAGGTCTAGACACCTATTCACAGGGTGAATGTCCTTCCTTTGGTATGTCTGGAGACATAGTTATACTTTTTAAAGTAGTATTGAGGAAGCGGGTGTGGCTCAATCGATAGAGCTCCCGTTTACCATGTGTGAGGCCCCGGGTTCACTTCCCAGGGCCTCCTTGTGAGGGCAGGCCGGCCCGTGCGGCGCGGTGGGCTGATGCAGCGGGACCTCACAGCAAGGGGGAGATAAGCAGACACGGAGAAAACACACAGCAAATGGACACAGCAAGCACAAGCAGCAAGGGGGGGATAAATAAATAAATAAATAAATCTTTGAAAATAAATAAATAAATAAAAAATAAAGTAGTATTGATATAATAGAAATGATTGGTAAGTTGGGCAGAACTGGTAAGTAGACAGGAAGGACTTGATCTTCCATTGGATGTGGGATATATCAATCATCTCTGTTCTGCCAATAATCTGAGGCCTGGAGGAGGGCTGAGAGTTAGCAGTAGGGATTAGGAGCGAGATGCTCCAGGCATAAAATAAGGCAGAAGCCGCCATCATGCAGCAGACTCCAAGGTGGTCAGAATGGGCCAAGCAAGAGCAAGCTTTCCAGAGCCTTCCTTCAGAGAGTCCTGGGGAGGGGAAGGGAGGTGACTGGGAGCTTAGGCTAGACATATAAAACACAGAGGAAAAGCACCTTTCCTCCCCAGGTGGTGCAGGAACTGCAAGGGTTTGCCAAGAGTGTGAAGTAGCAGTAAGGGAAGGTGCAGTGAGGTCCAGAGCAGCCCCAAGACCACCACTCACTTCCTGAGCACCACCTGTGTGCCGGCGCAGTGCAGTCGCCGGGGACTCGGTGTGGACACTGGGCATGATCCCTGTCCTCATGGAGTTTGCAGTCTACTCCCAGCAGCTTCGCCTGTTTCAAGGAGACTGTGTGCCAGGCTCTTCCCTGTGAATGATCTCATTTCACTCTCTGCCAGCAATCCATCAAAACAGATACGAGTGTGGTCCCCAATTTACAGGTGTTCAAGTTGAGGCTCAGAAAGGATAAGCCAACCAGCCCAAAATTGCAGTGGGTGAGTGATAGGGCCAGGACTGGAGCCAAGACAGAGCTAACTGCAGAGCCTGTATTTTCCCCTGCCTTCCTCTAGATCAGTGGTTCTCAACCAGAGAGGATTTTGCCTCCAGGGCACATTAGGCAATGTCTGGAGACCTTTTTTGTTGTCAAAACTGAGGTGGGAGGTGCTGCTGGTATCTTGTAGGTAGAGGCCAGGGAGGTCCCCAAACATCGTGTAATGCACAGGACAGCCCCCCCTCAAAAGAGAGTTATCTGGCCAAGATGTCAATAGTGCCATGTTGAGGAACCCTGGGCTAGCACTCGTGCCATAAATCCCCATGAGTGGGAGCTTGAGTCCCCCTGACAACTTTTAGCATTAGTCTGGCCAGTAAATCCACCTCCAAGCTACTGGGCATGGTCAAGGCCAAGAGAAGCCAGCCTCGGGCTCCCAGTGTGGGGGACCCTGGAAGCCAGAATATAAGCCCATGCAGATGCAGGGAGGGCCTGAGCAGAGATAGGATGAATCCTCCAAATGCCTGCAGAGGGGCCCTGAGTGGGCAGGAGAAAGGGGAGATGCCCCTCCTCACACCCTCCCCCCAAGATGTTTGTCCTCAGCAACACATTCATCAGCTCCTTGAAGGATGCAAAACACAAACAGTTCTTGGAGCTGCTTGCTCTCTCCGGACAGCACTGAACTAATATTTGTTTTAGCAAACGGCTAAGCTGTTCATCTTGCTCTGGCGAGGCAGATTTGTTTTCCTCTCAAGATATCACTGGGATTCTAAGTCTGAGAGGCCGACATCTGGAGGCCCAGCGTCTCCTTTAAGGCCCGATGCACAGGAAGGCATGCTCCATGATGGACAGGCAAGAGCAGAGGGAAGAGAAGATGACATCAGCTGTGGCCCTTCCCTGTGCCAGGCTTTATATGCATCTTCCATTCTCAAGAGCTCTGAGAGGAAGGGATTGATTATCTTTTCCCATTTTACAGAGAAGAAAACTTAAACTCAGAGAGGTCAGGTAACTTGTTCGAGGTCACATAGCTTGTGAAAGACATTGATGGGATTTGAACACCATGTGTGTCTGACTCCAAAGCCCCCACGCACATGTTTCAGTTCACTTCCTTGTCAGCAGTGCAGAGGCCTGTGTGCCTCTCTGATGGGATGTGGAAGAGCCATACAGAGAGCAGGGATCGGGGAGCCAGGTCAGCAGAGAGCTCTTAGACCCCTGACCCTCTCATGAATCTTTCACGTTGCAAGTCAGGAACTCAAACACACACTGGCCTAAACAAAATAAGGATTTATTGGCACATGAACTTGGAATTTCCTGAGGTAAGGCAGACTTCGGGTCGGTTTGATTCAGTGGCTTAATGATGTCATCAAGAACCGGGTGTTTTCTGTTTCTCCTCTCCGCCTTCTTCAGTGTCAGCCTTCCTAGTGATGGCAGAATGACTGCAGCAGTGCCGGGTCTCTCTTCCCTATCACACCATCTGGGAGAGGAAAGCTGACCTTTAGTTTCCCCCGGGAAATGTCCACTCATATCTCATTGGCCCACTTTGGGTCACACGCACATTCCTGACCCAATCTCTGACTGGCCTATGCTTGGGTTAACTGAAAAAGACACTGTACTAACGGGGATGAGATGAAGAACTTAACTGAGTGAAAAGAAAGCAAAATCAACTCCTAGAATTAGGGTCAGGGTCAATGTCCCTAAAACGACATGGATGTTTCAAAACCTTTAGGGGAGGAGTGGAGGAAATGTTGAGAAGGGAACCACAAAGTCTACCACAATCCCCAAACAAACCAGCTTCTGTTTGGAGTCAGACTGAGGATGGGGAGGTTAGAAAACATGGCTCTGACATGACGCCTGCTTGAGAGGGTTCAGCTCACCTGGCCAGTTAGCTGTGTATATTGAGCAGGCACAGGAAGGAGAGCGAGGGAGTGTACATCCTTCAGAAAGACAGCCAGTCCCTGGGAGGTCACCACCTCCATGTGAGAGGGTCAGGATCCCCTTAAGACCCAAAGTGGAGTGGTCCAGGAGAGAGAAAATGAAGGTCTGGAGCAATGGTGTTTCTTTGAGAAAGGGGGATGGACTTAAGATGCTTCAGCACATAACCCAGATTATATATAATTTCTATAAATCTGCCAGCTCGATGAAAGCAGGGACAGAGTTTTCATCTCTGTATCCCTCAAACCCAGAACAGGGCCTGGCGATTAGCAGGTACTCAGCAAATGTGTTGAATTAATTAACATAGCTAATGGATATATATGGAACCTTACAACCTGATGGCAGAGAATGCACTTTCTTCTCAGACACACAGGGAACATTCACAAAAATTTAAGCATTAGTAACTTCCTTAAAGTAGAAATAGTACAAACAATACACTGTGATAAAAATGTAATAAAATTAGAAATTAGAACAAAGTTAAAAAACAAAACAAAACAGAAAGACCTTTCCATCAGAAAATTTTAAAACCTTCTTATTGGTTTCTATTAGTCAGCCAAAGGGGTGCTGATGCAAAGTAAAGTATCAGAAATCTGTTGGCTTTTATAAAGGATACTTATTTGGGGTAACAGCTTACAGTTACAAGGCCCTAAAGAGTCCAACTCAAGGTACCTTAAGAGGTACTTCTTCACCCAAAGTCAGTTGCCACGTGTTAAAGCAAGATGGCGGGCAATGTCTGTGAAGATTCAGCCTTCCTCTTCCCTCTTAAGGCTCCATGGGTCCAGCTTCTTCCAATCTCAGCTGTAGGCTGGCATAGGGCTCATCTCTCTTCCTGGGTCTCGTTTCTTCCTGGGCTCAGCTGCTCTGGTCTCTTCACGAGGTCAGCTGTAGACTATCAGGCAAGTCACTCATATCTCTTCCCAGGGCCTCTGCTGTGTCTATGGAGCTGTCTGTCTTCCTCTGTGTATTTTCTCAGTGTATCTACTTCTCTGTTCTTGATTGAGTGTCCATTTATATCATCCACCAAGGGGGCAGGGACTCAACCCTGCATGCCCTAATGACGTGGTCGAATCAAAGCCCTAATCTTGACTTAATAAAATAAAAGTGAAACCTCTGAATTTAATACAATCAAAGGGGTATCACGCCCAGAGGAACAAGCCAGTTTATAAAGCTAATCAATATATCTTTTTGGAATTCATAAATAATATCAAACTGCCACATGGTCTATTGCTGCATAAAAAATTACCCCAAAACTTAGTGGTTCAAAACAACAAACATTTATTATCTCACAACATATGCATGTTTCCTAGCTCTGTCTGCAGAGAGGGTGAAGCAGTGACATCCCAGCATCAACAAGCACACTTAGCAACCAGAGATTGGTTTCTGAATACCATCCATCTTCCATTAAAAGAAACCATGGCTCTTTGAAGAAATGGCTGATTCTAGGGCTGGGCTGGAGAAGTACAAGATGACCTAGAATATCTTGTGGTAAGAGAAAGTAAGGAAATGTTCAAAAAATGGTGGGGCATGTATAGGACATAGAAGCTAACTTAAAGGAGCTCTCCATAGTCAAATCTACAACATTTGAACAAGAGAAATAATTATTGTAATATATTATAACCCATGAAATAAATTTAAAATGTCAGTTATTTATAACTTTATAATAAATATAAAATATTAGTTTGTATGAATATAAATAAAAGCATGAATAAATAAATGGGAATGAAGGGAAAGCTCTTCCTTACAGTGGAATTCCAACTAACAAAAATAGAAGAAATGGTGGAAATAGAAAATAATTTGGCAAACATCACAGTAATGATTGTTTCCATCTAGAATCATCAACAGATGCTAAAATTAGTATGCAAAAAATATGAGAAACAGGAAATTTACAAAGTCTCAAAGTATCCTCTCTCAGGATATTATTCAGTGCCAAGGGGAAAATGATAAATCTAGGGATGTAAAAACCTGACAGATACCACCTTAGTCAATTCATCCAAGTTAACATCACCAGTCATGGGACAGCTTCCTGAAAGGAAGTACTGAGGAAGACACACAACTGCTTCTGTGATATCCTTGCCCAAAATGCAAAGCCTGAATTAATCATGAGGAAACATCAAACGAACCCAAATTGAGAGACATTCTTCAAAATAGCTTGCCAGCACTCTTCAAAAGTGTCAAGGACATGAAAGGCAAAGACTAATTAAAGGAGGCTGAGGAAAAGTGACAACTAACTGCAACATGTGATCCTGAATCAGATCCTGGCCAAAAAAAAACCTTAATGGGACAATTGGAAAAATTTGAATAAGATCTGCAGATTAGATAATAATACTGTATCAATGTTGATTTCCTGATGGTTAACATTGTACTGTAGTTGTGTAAAATGCTAACATTTGGGAAATCTGAGTGAAATCTTCGTGGGAATATTTTGTACTTCTGCAGTTTTTTGTATATCTGAAATTGTTTTTATTTTAAAAGGGTGTTTTTTTTTATGCTAAAAGAAACATCCCCCATAAAAGATCGGGAATGTCTTATGTTCAAATTTAGGTTGTCTCCTGTGCTGTGGTGCAATATGATACTCCCCCGTCACTCCCAAACCTTTAATAAAATGCTGTGACACCCAATTCCTTGTGCTAATTCTTTGGGGAAATCAAGTTTAGTCTGACATACAGTCCTGAGAGTCAAATTGAGATTCAAAACCAGGAGAAATGTTAAGATCTCCAAAAACTTCACAGAAATCTGGGGGCATGACTTTGGGTTTCCCACCTTCTATGGGATGGAGCCTGAGCACCCTTTTCTGACTAATGAAGGACACAGCAGCACCATGGAAATATGGCACTTGGATAGACTTAGGCAACAAACACTTGGTAACAAAGAATCATTAGAACTTGGTGAGTGGATGCCATGGTAGATGGGGAAAGGCCAGCAAAGCTGTCTCCATCACCTGCGACCAGATGACTGAGTGAGACAGATAGAGACAGCTGCCAGTTTTCAGAGAAGAAGAAATGAAATCAATTATTATCGAAACTCTAGTATATGTCAATCACTAGAAAATAGAGATGAGTAGGAAATGGTATCATAAAAGAAGAGGTAGAAGCCATGTGTCCAAGGATTCAGTTGAGGGAGGAGTTAGTTACTGCAGAAGATGGTGGGGGAGGGCAGAGGGGAAAGAGAAGTCAAGAGAAGACTAGAAGAAGAAAGCAGGGAAGCGGATGTGGCTCAAGCAATTGGGCTCCCATCTACCATATAGGAGGTTCAGGGTTCGATTCCCAGGGGCCTTCTGGTGAAGGCAAGCTGGCCCGCGCAGGAGTGCTGGCCCAAGCGGAGGGCTGGTGCAGCAAGATGACGCAACAAAGAGAGACACGGAGGAGAGACAATAAGAGACGCAGCAGACCAGGGAGCTGAGGTGATGCAAAGAACTGAGCTCCTCTCTCCCACTCCGGAAGGCCCCAGAATTGGTTCCCGGTGCCGCCTAAAGAGAAGACAAGCAGACACAGAAGAACACACAGTGAATGGACACAGAGAGCAGATAACAAACGCAAAACAAGAGGGGTGGCGGGGAGGGGTATAAATAAATAAATCCTAAAAAAAAGAAGAAGAAGAAAAGCATTTCTTCTAAGACCGGAAAAGAAATACTCTGATGGATGGAAGGAAATGGTAAGATGGGCACTTCAGGCTCAAGAGAGAAACACACACACACCCTTAAAAGAATAGTCTCTCTCTCTACATATATCTCTTCCATTCAGATGTCCATGAAAGATTTCTGGAGATTGAATGCAAAGGGCTGTGAGCTGAGAATTACCCTCAGATCAGATCAGGAACAGGTCACAGCCTTTCTCCAGATAATCCACTCAGATAGTGATAATCCACTCGGACAGTGGCAACCACTAAAATAACCCACAAACCAACAAATACCCATCTCAGCACCCATACCCTAAGGGACAAGGGAAGCCTGTCCTTCTTCAGCTCCAAGGGGCTCTGGTCCAGGTCGTGTAGGTGGAGCAGGGGCCGGTCTCAGGTGTGAGGGCTCCTCCGTGAGTACAGGGCCCATCCTGGGGAGGGGGATAAGAGGGGAGCGGGAAAGGACACAGGAGAATGTAGAAAGGGTGGTGGGTTTGGCTGAGGAAGCCAGGAATGGGGTCCCTGTAGGACCAAATCCAATTCCAAGAGCCAAGGCCCCAACTCTGTGGGAGGAGGTGTGTGGGGGGGTGAGGGCGGTACGGAAGCTCTAAGCGCACTGCCTGAGAGAACTGAGGTGTGGACAGCTCCTTGGCGCCAATGCTGCAACCAGCCCGAGAAAACCAGGACGTGGACAGCTCCTTGGCGCCGAATGCCACAACCAACCAGAGACGGACGCCTTTGCAGCTACCACAGCCAATCGGCTGCTGACATCTGTAGCAACCTCTCCTTGCCATGTGCTTCAAGATGGCCATCGCAGCTCGGCACCACCCCCTTTCTAGCATATACCTTATATGGACATAAACCCATCCCAACCAATCAGAACCCGCCCAGTATGCCTTACCCATCCCCCGTTCCACTCATCCTCTCCCGCTCTGTATAAATATCAGAGCCCGCCTAATAAAGTTAGACTTGGAAGCCCAGCCTTGTCTCCGGAGTGTGCGATAGTCTCCGTATTCATTACTCATCGTCCGCTGGTAACCGGGAAGTGTCCGTCTCCCCATTCTTGTCTGCGGTTCGAAACGCAGACCCCGGCCTTTGGCTCGCTGTGCTCGGGGACGCCTGAGCCCAGTGGGCCGCAACCCCCCTCCCTTCGTCCCCCGACCGCCCGATCGCCAAGGGAACCGCCCCGGGGGTGGCTATCGGTGGCGGCGACAGACAGCGGCGGTGGTCGGCGGCGGTCGGCGATCGGCAGCAGAGCCTGCGAAGTCACGCCGACACAGCTCCTCATCCAGGCAGATGTAATTGAGACCCACAGTCTCCAGCTTCTCCAGGGAACCAAAAACCAAGGCTGTAGCCGTGACCTCCTCTCTGCCTTCCAGTAAGAGCCCATGAAAGACAAGAACAGACAAAACAGAGAGGGAGGGAGGGAGGAGACTGGAGAGCAAAAGGATCAAGATAAGATCAGAGGAGGTGGGCACATCGGGCAGGGCCAGGCACGGAGAAACCCTGAGACATGGGCAAAGACAGGGTCATGGAGAGGGATGGAGACTGAGAACGCGAGACGGGAAAAGAAGGAGAGGCAAGGAGAAGGAAAGACAAGACTTGGCAATAGTGGCAGAGGCAGAGGACTAGAAAAGGACAAAGACCGTGAGGATAAAATCAGGTGATGGATTGGGAAGAAGAAAGAGACTTTTGAAAGAGAGGTGAGAGTGAGCCAGATGATCTGCAAGTTCTGTCAAGCCTTCAAGTCTGTGTTTCTTTGATTTAAAAGAAGGGGAAAGGGAAGCGGGTGTGGCTCGGTGGATAGAGCCCCCGTTTACCATATGGGAGGCC
>JAQZBX010034209.1:0-25086 GCA_029593785.1 Cabassous unicinctus
CTCTGGGTGTGATACCCTTTGATTGTATTAAATTCAGTTGAGGGGCGTTTGATTAGATTACCTGTTAAGATTGTTTTCAGGGCTTTTTGATTCAGCCACGTCAGTAAGGCATGACTCAGGTTGAGTTCCTGCCCCCTTAGTGGGTTCCGTATAAATGGACTCACACTGGACAGACACAGGAAGAGAGCTCCATCATTTTTTATCCTGCCATGTGACAGAAAGGAGAAGGCTCAAACAGCTGAGGCCCCGGGAAGAGATGAGCCATTTTGCCTGATAGCTTGCAGCTGAAATTGGGAAGAAAGCAGAGCAGCTGAGCCTGAGAGAGGAAGCCCAGAGGGGAAGGAGGGACCAGCAGAGGTCAGCAGCCATCTTGCTTCATCACATGGCGACACACCGGGATCAACAGTAGCTGACTTTGGTGAGAAACATCTCTGCTGGTGTCTTGGTTTGTCCTTGGAACTGTAATTTTTTACCCCAGAGTAAATCCTCATTATAAAAGCCAACAGATTTCTGGTATTTTGCATTGGCACCCCCTTGGCAGACTAATACAGGCACTGACATTTATTTTATAAAATAAAAGCACTAAAAACAATCTATCCATTGTTACTGCCATCATTTTACAAAATAAAGACTATGTCCATAACAAAAATAAAGAAATAATCCCAGAATTTAAAAACCTCTTAAAAATAATAGATTAAAGTTTTGCTATATTTTCCCTTTATTTTTTACTTCTTTGCAAATAGGTACCAACCTGTGTACCTGACTTTGGAAACCACTGGCTGCAAATTAAAATTCCAACTTCCTATTTATTCAAGGCCTTCCCACTTAGTTCCCAGCCTATGTCTCCAACTTCTTTTCACCCCACTCCTCACCAGTTGCAATTTTCCAGGCACCGTGAAGGGAAAATGCGAAAGTCCAGGGGCAGATGTTTCATCTTTGAGGAGCTCACCCAGAAGTTGCACATGTCACATCTGCTTACATTCCATTGGCCTGAACTTGGTCACATGAACACACCTGGGAGGCTGGGTATTCTAGCTGTAGTGGCCATGGCTTAGCTACAACGTGGTGGTTCTGTTATTAAAATGAGGAAGGGGAGAGTGAATCCTGGAGACAATAGTGATCCTGTCCCAGTCCAGCCCCTGGCCATCCAAATAGTTATGCTTATTTTCTTCCCATCAATACAGCATGATTGCCACCTGCTGACAGCCCAAAGTCCTGCCCAGGAGCTTCATCCCTCAAAGTCCAGGGTCTCTGAGTGATGTGTGGTTTTATCCATCTTTACCAGAGTGGCTCTTGTCTCCCACATGTACATCCAGTGTGTAATGATGGAGTGGAATGGTATATCTGAAATAAAACCTGCCTTTCAGAAAACGAAAGAATGGGACATGCACATAAACTCAATATTTCGTAACAATGGTGAAATCCTACTAGGCAGGAAAATAGATTCTTTGTCTGGCAATTCAGTAAGTTGTTGGATAGACCAACGTCTGTTTTCTGTGAGGACTTCTTCATCTACTGTCTTTTACTCATTATTCTCTAGATATGTCCTCTTAAGTGCTGTTCACATTTCTCAGTCCTCATCCTGCTGGTACAAGGTTGTGGGGCCTGAGGATGCTTCAGAGTAAAATGATCCATCCACTATGCGCATTGTTAGAGCGAGCTCCAGACTCCAAAACATGACGGCTTTAAAAAAAGCATCGCATTTCTTTCTTCCTGACTCCTAGAGCTGGCGTTCCAGGGCAGCAGTGGCCCTGCCCCATGTGGTCTTTTGGGGTCTACTTTCTGTATCAGTGGAGTATCAGCTAAGAAATGGGCCCTAAAAATGCAGTGACTTAAATGAGGTCAATTTCACCTCTCCTTTTCTATCCCTGATTGCTGGCTGGAAAATGGAGACAAATGAGCAACCTTGGGAGTCTCGTGTTGAGGATGGCAGAGCTGCCCCTCCTGCCCAGGCCTGTGGGGTCTTACACGAGAGAGGAAAGTCTGTCTGAGCTACTTCAGCAAACATCGAAGGCCGGAAAAGGAAGAAGAGCAGAAGGCCAACAGAATCGACTTCCTTTATGTTCCTAGAGATCCCTAAGACGTTTCTGCAAACCTCTTGTTAGCCTCTGCTTGCTTTCTGACTACAAGGAAGTCTGAGAGATACTGTCTTGTTCTGCATGGCAGTGCGCCCAGCTAGAAATAGAGTTCTTGAAACAGGAACGGGAGAATGGGTGTCGGAGTAGATGTTAGCAGCCTTTGCCACCCTATCTAAACACCTTTTCGGTGGTCTCTTTGTTCATCAGTGCTGTTCTAGAGAGAGTTCACGAAGCTCTAGAAAGACGTGGAACTGGAGAAAAGGAACTCGACAACTGTGACATGTTTCTAAAAATGATTTATTGCGCTCTGATGAAACTAAAACTGGAATAACTTCTTCATTGGATTTATTTATTTATTTTTATTTGTAAAATGATATATAATACATATGCATATATGTGCATTTGTTTACATAAATGTTATTTGTTATATATATATGTATACATTTTATAAAGGTGCCTAGATTACCCAAATATTACTCAGAAACTGCAGGGATTCCCATGCTCCCCACCGCCCACACCCCCAACAACACCCCACATAACCATTCCCCATCCTCTTCATTGGATTTACAACAAGAAATAGCTGCTTCCTTTTTTTAAATTACTAGACTGCACTTCTTTGGCACTTCTGTTGCTGTTTTCTTGGGGGGATACAAACAAATTTCTTAAAAAAGACACCTTTATTCCATGGTAACTTCTATTAATATTATTTCTTCTTGAGAAATAAGTCATGCTTTATTTTTCATATGAGGTCATCCCTGCTTCCACCTTCCTCTCTATATCAAAGGAATTTTTGCCTGAAGGGACTTTGTGGGTATTTTTTTTAAGTTCTGTATTTTTTTCTTCATTTCTGGAATATCTATCCAAATTATGCACTAATGGATAATTTGATTTTGTGTCCTTTAGAAGTGATTTGAAAGAGTTATTAATTTGAATGCAACATTAATGGGAGATTTGTGTGAGTTAAGTGCTCATTTAATTTCCAAAATAATTTTCCTTTACACAAACGTGTATTCAATTGTTTGGCAATTAAGGTGGACCCCTTAATTAGATGGAAGACTATAATTCAGTGCGAGACGTGATGGCCACGAGGGAGAAGTACTAAGTACTAAGGGGGCTCTTAAGAGGTGCAAGGAAGTGTGAAGACAGTAAGGGTTTTCTGGACATCGTGATCTCGATACATCAAAGCTCAGATGTGAAGAATCACGGAAAGAGCCAGATGAAGAGAAGGGGATGCCCTTTTTTATTTTTATTTTTTTGATGTTTGTCTTGCGATCTATAAACTGGAATTGTCCCATTGCAGAGCCTCAATGAATAATTACTTGCTTTTCATGACCAAATTGATAGAGTTGCTAAATTTAGTCAAGGGTGAAACCAAATATTTTGACATTTGAAGGATTTCAAAATCATGAAAGATTATAAAAACTATTTTATGATTAATTAATCATTGAATTTTAGAACTGAATAGAGCACAAGTCCTGCTTTATAAAGTGAGGAAATTAAAACAAAGGATGGTCAATAGCGAAGAGAAGGTAGTTAAATTGCCCAAGGCAGATCTTCGGACACAGTAGGATACTCTTTCTGGTACAAATCACTATGTTTATATTAACCACATCAACAACAAAGTAAGCGCAGCTCTGACTAGCCTCACGTCGATCAGACTTTTGGTCTCATCCACATCCTGTGTTGTTGGACTCCATTTTCCTGGAAGATTTCATGACAAAAATCGTGAATGGTGCTAGTGAAGAGAGGAAGAAGAAGACTATTCTCATTTTTCCCTTCCCAATTGGACTCATTTGTTTTAGTTCATTTGGGTGCACATAACAAAAACTAATTGGAACTAGTTTAGCCCAGAAAGGAATTCATTGGAAAGAAATTAAGAGTACTTATGGAACCCACGAAACTGTTGAAAAACTACATCATGGGACAGGAAAGTTCTATAGCATTTCTGGGATTTTCAGTAACTGTAGTTTTAAAATTCGTCCGATAGAATCTCATGAATAACAAGACTCAGCTTGGAACTCCCCGTCTCTGTGTCTCTCCACTCATTATTTATGATATATATTGTGGGGTTGATGTGCACAGGATCTTTCTTTGTTTTGATTAGATCCTCGAGGTCGGCCTGGAACAGGTAAACACTCAATAAATATTAGGTGGATGAGTAGTGAATGGATCTCCAAAATTCCCTGCAGAAGGTTCCTGATTGCCCCTGCCTGGGCCAGCCATCAGCGACTGCTCCAAACAATTGTGGCACTTTGTGCTTTCAGGAGAGAATGTCTGATAGACCAAGCTTGGGTCCTGTACTCACCTCTTGAGCCAGGCAGTGTGTGACATCAGAAGTGATGCCCTAACAAGTCTACCCAAAGGGGAGAGGCCGTTCTCTGCCCCCAAAAGTAGGGTGAAGGAGTAATGGGCAGGCAAAACCAAGAGATGTCCACTTTAGTTACAAGACAGATACTGTCTCCTGCTGCCCAAACCAAAAAACAAACAAACAAAAATATGCTTTCATCAGTTCTGTATTTGCTTACTGTAAACCTGATGTGAATCATTTAACCTTTCTCAGTCTGTTCTGTCACCTACAAACGGAGGAACTTGAATTCAATGACCTCTGATTTCCTTTCTTTCTGATATTATGGATTTATTCTCTTAGGTTTTAAAAGGGTCTTTGAATTTCTGTTCATTAGATGTCATATTTTGCCTAGAATGTGGATTCCTCCCTCATTTGAGCTGTCCCTGGAATGGCTTCCTGCTGACTGTGGTGCTTCTGAAAGAGTTTTGAGATATCAATTTGGTGCAGCGGCAAAATAACTACATAAATTTAAAAAAAAATAAGTGCATCTTTTTAGAGTGTGTGTGAGGCATAATGTATAACAGTAAGAAAGTGCATTTCGATTGTAGGTTTCTCAGTTTGTGGAGAAAACCGTGTGTGGAAGTGGGGATTGCAGAAGAGGAAGAAAAGAAAGGCTGAAAAGACAGGGGCTTTGCCAGCGGGTTAAACCCTGCACAGAGTCCTGCTCCAGAAAACACATTGGTGAGTTTCTGGTATGGGTATGGAGAGGGAAGGCTGCATCTGTGAGGCCATCGGGAAAAGGAGTTTCTGGGGGAAGTCTGAAGGAATAGCGTCTAGAAACCGGACGATCAGGGAGAGATGGGCGAAAGCCTTAGGATGTGGCAAGAGGCTGGAGCCTGCTGAGATAGATGGCTGGTGGGAAATTCCTGATGCTGGGGCAGGTAAAGGATTTGAAGGTTGGTGATGGCTTTAGTTTCCTGGCTGCTAAAAAAAATACCATGCAATGAGTTGGCTTAAACAATGGGAATTTATTGGCTCACGGTTTTGAGACTAAAAGTCCAAAAGCAAGGTATCATCAAGGTTTGCCTTCTCCCAGAAAACTGTGGCATTCTGGGGCTGGCTGCCTGTGGCAGTTTGATATTGTTTATGAATTCCAAAAATAGATACTGGATTATGTTTGTAAACTGGTCTATCCCTCCGGACACATTAGATTGGATTCAGAGGTTTCATTTACTTGATTAAATAATGATTAAAGCTTTGATTGGGCCACATCAGTAGGACGTTGCATCCCCACCCCCTTGGTGGGTGTGGACTCACAGAGAAACCACACTGCAGAGAAGGGAGTTTAGAGGTTTTGGCTGGAGCCTGGGAAGTAAGCACACAGAGGAGCAGAGCAGCTGAGCTGGAGAAAATTAAGCCCTGGGGAGAGAGACAGAGCCAGTCACTTGAGAGTCTACAGCTGGCCTTGTGGAGCGAGCAGGGCAGCTAAGCCCAGAGAGAAACAAGCCCCAAGAAGAGAGGAGTCCAGGAAGCCTGAATCCTTACAGACGTCGACAGCCATCTTGCTCCAACACGTGGCAACAGACTTTGGTGAGGGAAGTAACTTATGCTTTATGGCCTGGTAACTGTAAGCTTCTACCCCAAATAAATACACTTTATAAAAGCCAACAGAATTTCTGGTATTTTGTATCAGCACCCTTTGGCTGACTAATACACTGCCCTTGGCTTTTCTGTCAATGCACATGGCAGTCTCCTGGCCTCTCTGGGTTCCATTGACTTCTGGCTTCTTCCCATGCTTTCTCTCTATGTGACTCAATTTCCTTCTGCTTATAAAGGACTTCAGTAATAGGATTAAGACCCATCTGGATTCATGTGGGCCACACCTTCACTGAAGTAACCTCATCAAAAGGTCCTATTTAAAATGGGTTCACACCCACACACATGGATTAAGATTAGGAATGTGTTTTTCTGGGGTACATAGCCCCAATTCACCACAGGGATTATATCCAATTTAAATTTTGTTCGGTTTCATTGATCTTGTGCAATATAAAACCCCACTGTTGATGCAAATGTTCAGCAAGCCGGCAGTCTAACAAAAGGCTTGTGGAACTGATTTGGAGAAATGATAGAGAAGAGGGTAAGTGCATGTCTGGGTTGGTGTGGGAAAGAGAGAAGGGAGCACACAGAGCAGCTGGGCAGCTGAGGTGCGGGGAAATCAGGAGGTCAGGGATAGGAACTTGGAGTTGGAGCTGACTTTGAGAATGAACGCTCCCAGGAATTCACAGACATCTTGTGGGAGTTGTGGACTTCCTGGAAGACTTGGGTCAAAAGGATAAGGGGCACTTAGTGTAACTTTACACTGCACCAATGAACAATAAAGAGATAGAGCTCCCATTCCCCCCACCTGATGATGCTGAAGGCAGCTGAAGACCCCAAAATAATGTGGTGGGACTTTCCATTTTTTGTCTTAGTCTTTGAGTTCATTATATAGCAATGCTAAAAATGTCTTCCTTTATTACAAAAACAGTGCACCCAGATATAAATGAAAATTTTATTTGTTTGTGTAACATTTTTTGAAGTCTACCAAGTACAAGTTGCTTGAGAGTCACAGGTGGAGAAAACACCTGTGTGCCATAAAAGAATTCATACTCAGAGGAGAAAGAGACATGCAAAAACCATCCACAGGACAAGGAAGGATGAGGTAAGTGCTAAATGGACAGAAGAACTGTGTTCATTAACTCTGGTTGGGGAACAATGACATTGAATCTGATAAATGAATGGTTGTTCTCTGCAGAGTTTCTAAAAAATAGTTGAATTGCTTCTCTTTCCTGTTGAGAGAAAATAACATTCTGAAATAGTATAAAACACATAGAAACCACGCTAAGATTACAAAAACACAGGCTATGGCCTAGTACGTACAATCTGTCATTCACACAACCTCATTTTCTGCACTTGAGCAAAAGATTCAGACGAACAACCTCCAAAGGCTGAGGAGGCGATATTGTTTCGTGGTTATGAGTGTGGTCCGGTAGACCAGATATCTTTGCATCCTCTCTCTACCATTTTCTAGCCATGTGACATAGGTAAGCTGCTACCTAGCTTTTCTTAGCTTCAGATACTCGTCTGTAAAACAGGCATAATAACAACTCATTGGGCTTTGGAATAAATGTATGAAATGTTTGGTACACTGTAAGTATTCAACACAGTTTAGCTATTGTTTTTATTATTCTGAAACGAACATCGGGCATCTCACATCCATAAGTTTGATCACATTTTTTGAATCTATATCACCCATTTTACTTTTTGGATTAATGAGCTCCCTACATTTACAAGCTATATAATTAAATACTACTTTCATTTGTCCAACTTTGAATAGGGGCATCTCTTTGTTTCAATGCTTAAGGATGTAATATGCTAGACTCTCTCATTTCTGTTAAATTTAATCAGTATGCCTCAGAATATTCTTTAGTCCCTCTGTCTTTTCCTTGAGGTTCTAAGACAGTTATAGGATGGTGTAAAGTATTCCATGAGTCCCACAGTTTTACATGAGGGGAAGAGAGTGTTTTCTGTTTTGTTTGTGATAACCTTACCAACAATGTAAGTGTTTTGTGAGCCTTTTTTTTTTCAAGGAGTACTAGGATTGAACCCAGGACCTCGTACATGGGAAGCAGGTGCTCAAACCACTGAGCTACATCTGCTCCCCTTGTGAGCCTTTCTGACTGCAGCAGCTCATTGCATCGAATCTTTAAGGTATAGTTATATGGCATTTTCCAGAATGTGCTTTCTGAAATGCTATTCTGAGGGGTCTTAAGTGTTCTGCAAAAAGGACTATAATTTAGGAAAACACTGAGCTAAAAGCTTTATTCAGTAGTCTTTAATATCGTATGCATCTCAAATACAGTAGTTAGTGTTTCTTGAGCTTATTTCTCCATTGCTTCCTTCTTGGAGGATTATTTTGTGGGACTAATATTCTGGGGAACAAAATTTGGGAAATGCTAATTTGTAATAACTTCAAGGTTCAATTGATAGCTTAAACTCATTATCCTATAGGGATAATTTTCCCCTAAGGATATTAAGTGGAAGCAATTTCATTATTCTTCTGATAATTCAAAGATTCTTATGACCTTTTTGCAGTGTATTCTTATCATCCTGATATTTTGCTGGAAAAGCATAATTATATCTGCAGATTTAAAGATGTCATTCTATTCTCACTTTTCTGGATTGCTTTTAAAACTTACTAAGTAATGACAGGCATGGAGGTCTAATAGAAAGAGTCTGAAAACTCGCAGCCTTGACTCGGAATTCAAGCATTTGGCAGCTGTGCAAACTTGGACAATTTGCTTAGCCTCTGAACCTTACTTTTCTCAACTTTATCCAGAGACATACATTTTATCCCTGTCCTTTGATTCCAATTGCTGACTGACTTGATAAGGCAAATATAAATCAGCTTATTTTTTTTATTGAGTTTGGAACTTAATGAAAGCAAAAAAAGTGTAACCTGGGACATGGGATACTAAGCTTTCAGGAGCTTCGTGGCCAGCAGCCATGAGCAGTCGCTGTCCATGATTAATTCCTTTCCCCATGCTTAACATACAAGCTTAAAAAATTGGATCACTTCTAGTTACTTTAGATCAAATTTTGGGGAGTGGGCAACTAAGGAGGAAGGTGTTATGTCCTTTAGCCCACTCCTGTGGGTGGAGACTCTCCTAAAATATTTGAACAGAGCAAAGCAGAAAAGTAGATGGCAAAAATGTTAAAAATGGTGGTCTTGGTATGGAGTGGAGGGATGTATGCTGGAGTGCTCTGTATGGGTTTTGTATTACTTTGCAACTATCCTGTAAATTTGAAATTATTTCAAAACAAAAAGTTAAAATGAGTTGGTGGCAGCTTGGAAAAAATCCTTGATAATCTCATTTTCATAATTTTACCAAATGGTACTATATCACTGAAAACTAAACATCAGCATCCTTATAATAGAAAATAACCTGGTTAAATTTTTAGTATCTAAGATCCTAAATTTCCTCCTCAATAGGCTTTGTATTTAGGGTATAGTGTATCTTTCCACATAAATAGCCACATCCCAGACTTTTTCTTCCAAGTCCATGCTCAGGAGGTAATGTGAAATCCCACTTATTTGAAATCATCGATATTACCATATATTTTCTGAATGGCTTCGATATCATCCTGTGAAAGTTTGAAATCCTGGGGCTCTCCATCCCCATACATTGGATACATCACGGCATTAGGATCCGATGAATGATCCAGCCCCAAAGAATGGCCAAGTTCATGAGTTGCCACATACAGGAAGTTAATTCCTACAACAGAAGAAGTGGCATAAAGCAGCTATAAATCCCCAACTTTTAATCCTGTGGAGTTTACTTATTTGTTTTAGGCTTTCGAGAGGAGGGGATAGTTAGAGAATCAGAATAGCAGTGCTTTAATCTCATCACCACTTCTGTGGTTTTAAAAAATGTAACGTTTTTCTGTCTATTTCCTTCTCAGGCAGGAGGATTCTGTAGCAGACAGCCAAGGCTTCAGCGGCAGGAAGAGCTGGGTCCTTCTCGCCAGCTGGGCAGCACTGGACAAAGGAATCCACGTAGCTTGGTCTCCCTTCCTCAGCTGGTCAGTAGAAGTCACCATTCCCACCTGGCAGATTTGTCATGATGATTAAAACTTCCCACTATCTTGAAATAAATGGCTATTCAATAAGTGATGGTGACTTTGAAAATCAGGAGAGAGAAAGTGACTGAGAGGCGGGGTCTCTGCCCAATGCCAGGTTTGGTTCTTGGGTTTTTAAAAATTATATTAGAGAAGTTGTGAGTTGACAAAACAATCATGTGTAACATACAGGATTCCTGTATCACCCCACCACCAACACCTTGCGTTGGTGTGTGGGTTGGTTTTTGGTTTTGGATTCATTAAATTGTACTATATATCTCCTTTCCACTCCCTCAGACTCAAAGAAAGGCTTGGCAAACGAGGGGAAGGCGCGGGCCTGTGACTGTGGGAGCGCAGAGCCCCCCGTGTGGACGTTAGAGCGCAGGAGGCTGCCTTTAACTTACCTTGAGTGGGAAGGAAGGAGAGCGGAAAAGACTTGTCAGATGGGAAAGGGAGGTGGCACCTCACTATTCCGTCACTGCCTTGCTTGACTGTGGAGCTTTCCCACTGCCAAACACAAGTACCAGCTTCCCTTTAGGGGCCAGTTAGGAGCCGGTTTTTAGAATTGTCTCCAGATAGGGTTATTTTTGCCAGAGCTTCCTCAGGTAGTTCTCTGACGTCTCTATAATCTCCTGCTTCATGAAGGGGTGACTCATGGGCTGGGTCATGGTGGTGGTTCTTTTTCGACCTGAACAACAGTGAATAAGCCCAGAAATCTATATAATTCTTAAATATCATGGGCTCTGTGCCTCTTCCTCCTCCAGGCAAAAAATTATTTTGGGGAAATATAAAGAAAGAGGCATAATTTACTTGATTATGCCTTTAATGTATTATAAGCACTGTGCTAAATACTGTATGAGCATATCTCATTTAATTCTAACAACAACCCTGCGAGGTGGGAACTATTTATATTCCCTTGCCCAAGGACTCATAGTAACTGATTGACAGAGGTCTAACAAATGGAACTCACAGCTGCCTTGACGGCACAGACTGAGCTCCATCTTCTGTCTAGTAGCTTAGGAATATGTTACATGAAATGCTGTGTGTAAAGCACGTAGTACAGCAGTTGGCACTTAGCAAAGGCTCGATAAATACTATAATTATAACAGCTACACAACTGAAGTTACTGTAAGAGTTTGGGGTATTTAAAAGGACGTGTAGAAGAGCTACAGGATATACTATACCTAAACTGCTCCCATCGGACCAGCTTTCATCCTCATCAAAGTGAGCGTCTCCTCCTAAGCCGGGCCCAGGGGCGAAGGCGTGAGCCAGGGTGTTTCCTGGCCCATCAAATGGGTAGTAGTCCCCGTGAGCTGAAAGAAAAGGGGGTGATTGCTTTCAGCGACTGAATTTATCTGCGGTCATTTTATCGTTTCTATTTACATGATTATGAGGCTAGAAAGGGAAGCCCGGGCCATGCTGGGAGTCTGCATTGTCAATAAAGCAGACAGTTGTATACATAGACAGACCCGAGGCTGCCCATCCCTCGGCCTTTTGGGCACGGTAATCCCTTCTCTTGGGTTAATGTTGCTGCTAGCTGGGTGCATGTTTAACTGTCCCACACGTGTGTATATAATAATCAACGCTGAAGAGCAGGGGTTGGCCAACGCTCTCTGAAAAGGGCCAGCTAATGAGTACTTAGGTTTTGTGGGTGCGACGGTTCCTGTCCACTGCCGCCAGAAGCAGTCGTGGACGATAGGCAAACCAAGTGTGGCTGAGTCCCAGCACAGCTTTCCTAACAGAAGCAGGCAGTGGGCTGGGCTGGGCCTGCAGTTTGCCACCCAATGCTATAAAAAGCAGCTGTAAATTAACTGCTAAAAAACATATCTTTAAGGTTTCATATCCTGAAAAGAGGAGGGAGGGCGCTGATATAGCCAACCAACAAACGAGACAGCACACGGATTAGTCTAGAAGGACGGGCCTTACCTCCTCGGGCAAAGCCAACCATGATATCAGCAGTTCCCCACCTAACCTTCTTGAAGCTCAGTGGAATCTCTTTGCTCCATAAATTTAAAGCCTTGGCCACCAACTGATCCACCGTGACACGTGGTAAGTCTCGAGTATATGATATAATCCTGGCAGAAAAAGAAATGACCTCTTAGGAAAAGAAAGACTTTACTGTTTTTGCAAAAATGAGCCAAAACAAAACTAACCTGTAGGTGACTACTTTGGAAGTCCATTTTGGGCTATCTGGGAATAGTGAGAATTCTGCAACATCTGGCACTCCACATCTGGGTTTCTGCATTATTTTTATGATCCGGAAGTTTAATATTCCAGTTAGAGGCAAGCCAAAGAACTTTTGCATCTCCTTGAGTTTGTCTTCTAAACTGTTGGCATCCCTTGTCTTTGAGCCAAGTGAATAAAATCTCGCGAGATAGTCCTATTGAAGAGAGAATAATTGACGTGTGATGACTGTTTATTGTCTTCTTTTATCTCAGAGGTCTGCACATCTTTGCTTCTGGTTCTTGCCCATTCAAATAGTGGTTTGAAGACAAAATAGTTACAGAGTCACTGAGTAAAATAATTGTGCATCAGTGAAGAGAAAATTTGATATTAATAATGAAGCATTGTCATTTCATGAGCAAAAAAGAAGAGTTCCTCAGTTTCTATTTTATCCCATTCAATGGTTTGAGGAAAAACAAATTTTGCACTTCATAAAATGATTTTCAGAGCCATTAAAAAGAGTGTCCTCAAAGGGTACAACCGAGACCTCCCCTGGGCACCATAGGACCTGCAGGGAAGTTCAAAGTCAAACAACCCATCTAAGATCCTGTTGCCATCTGGCCCCAGACAGAGTTAAAGGGTCACACAGTTTTAGTTCTGGGAATGGCTAGTTTAACGTGCATACTCTCCGGGTGAAGAAACCAAAGCTCATAGCAATGAGAGGATTGCCCAGGTTCACATACTAAACTAGTAGCAGAACTCAGCTCTGAGTTTCCTGACTCCCAGTCCAGCCCCATTTCCACTGTAAATCCCTAGAAAAACCCACTTTGGGGAGTTGCAGGATAAAGCAGCTCTCCCAGGCCTATTCCATGCTCCGTTGCATCCCCAGGAATTTCTTGAAAGTCCCCCGTGCCTGGACATGAGGATGGGATTTTGGCAGTCTAAAATATGGAAAAATTTAAAAATGAATGAAATGACAGCAGCAGCAAGCTCAAAGTGTTTTTTGAGCACTTACTATATGCTGGGTACTATGGTAGAAGCTTTAGATCCTTGTCTCGTGCAAACCTCATAACCATGCTGGGAGGTAGGAATGGCATCGCACAAGGCTGAGGGGCGTGAGATAAGGTCATCCGCGGGTAACTGATGGAACCAAGTGCTCTCCCTGCAAAGCCTGCCTCACTGGAAGAAATGTACAGGGCTACAGCATGCTGAGAGCATAGCTGTTGAAGTTATTTAAACGTTGGCTCAGTACTTTGCAGTCTGTTTTTGGAGCAGGTGGTAAGTTCTGATCTGTGTCAGAACTTCTCAAGAGTAAGTCCTTTATGTAAGTAACCTTACTAATATTGTGCCCCCTTCCTGCTACCAGTGATTATGCTTCATTCAGTAGAAAATACTTACTGTGCACCCATGACGAGTAGGAAAAGGCCTTATTTAAAGCCAGAGAACCCCCTTCCTCCCTCCCAGAGCTCCAGCTCTACAAAGGCACCTCTGGAAAACCTACCTGCATCCTTCTAGCGCAGTCTCTTGCTTTTGGTTAAACTCAGCTAACCTCTCTCTAAGTAAAGGGACCAAAATACTTTTGCAAATCATTTTCATTTGTAATTTACCACATGCAATTGCTGTTTTGAAGGTAAAAAAAAAAAAGAGTCAGATATCAGTGTTTTCATGAGTCACTCTATCACTTGGACTTTTTAAAAGTCAATGTTAAATATGATATAAAACTTGACTTTTCTTATCCTTAAAATTTAAATTTATAACTAATACTTAAGAGTAAACATCCCATTATTTTATCAAATAATAATTATTTACACTTACTGCACTGCTTATTGAGTAGTATATTGGAGAGAACAAGATTTTTGAATGAGAAGAGCTGATCCTTTATGCCTATTTCTGCCACTAACAAGTATGTGAATCAATTTAACTTTGGTTTCTCCTTTTTCCCAGGGTGACCCTAAAGACTAAATGACATAATGTATAAGGACTCTATAATATGTAATAATTACGTACCACTACTTTGTATTATCACCTCATTTATTCACTAGAATAATCCAGTGGGTATAAAACACATAATATTATTATTCCCATTGGTCCCATGAGAAAACCGAGTCAGAAATCCACGCCTTGCCCATAATTATGGGTTTGTAAGTGAGCGAGCTGGAACTTCCACCCACAGCCTCTGACTCCACTTCTCTCGTTGTAAGTAGTTGTCCTCTAAAGAGGCAACACCGTATGCTCTTTATGAAAATCTCTTTACCATAAATAATAGTAACAATAACAACTTTACTTAGTATGAACAGTGTTTCAGACCCTGTGCCAGATGCCTCACCCGCATTTGGTTGAGACTATTATCTCCACCTTTCCAATTGGAAAACTACGGCTCCGAGAGCTTTAATAACATTCCCAAGTTCATCTACATAGTGGAAGAGCTGGAACGCGAACCCAGTCGGGGCAGGCTCTGAACCCTTCTCTTAGCAGCTACTTGAATAAAGCATGCATTGCTTTTTAGTCAGAACAATAATGGAAAAGATAATTCATTGCTGTACCAATGTAGAAGGACAATCGACAGACCCGCTTCCTGGGGCTGATGCGAGACCCTGGAGCCCCGATGTGGCCAGTGGGCTGTGACATACCTGAGCCTTTCCCCACTGCTGCTCGCTCACGCCTGCCGCCTCCTGGGGCAGCGGCAGGGCCAGGCTCCTGGGCAGCAGACACACGGCGCAGAAGCCTGCCAGCTGCACCGCCGCCAGGAGCCCGTTGTTCTCGGACTTCATGATTGGCCCCGTGCTTTCTGCTGGAGGCTGGGCATGTTTATATAGCTTCTCAGCTGATTGTGGAAATAGGTGACTCATTTGAATGTTTTTTTTCTTTTCAGTGTCTGCAGAACTTTAAAATTGTGTGCTATTTTTCATCAATGACAACGAGGAAGCATTGTGTACTTATTGGCAGGAAGCACACAATGTATTTGTCTTTCAAATGACTCTTTTTTTTTCCTGTCTGTTGTATAAATTGAATCAGTGAGAAAACTCATTTTATTTGCCAAAATCAAATTGCTCCAAAGGTGTGCCTTTTCAATTTTAAATTCCTTGGAGCATGATGCAAAACATTAGGATAAAATGTATCCTAACTTTTTTAAAAGTTTTGAAATGTATAGAAAAGTGCATACAACATACAAATAAGCACATAATCACAAAGCCCTGTAAGAGCCACCCAGGCCAAGACAGAGAACACAGCCTTCTGGAGGGAAGCGCTGTGCGGGCTGGGGCCGCTGGCCACCGCAGAGCCTGGCTGCACCTCCTCGTCTCCCAGCTACTGCAGCGGCGGCAGGAAGAATGCCCTTCTTTGAGTCTTCCATAGCCAGGTTAGTCCTTTCCTCTGTGGTCAACGCTGCTCCTAATTCCTCTTGACATTGTGGTAACTGGTTTTCCCAAAGCTGGACCCTCAACTTGGAAGTCACTTCATGTAATCCTTTTCCTCCAGTCACTCTGGCTCCAGCTGCTGCCAAGCCCGGGGTACAGGGTCACAGGTGGGGGCTGGGTGGTGCTCTATACATATCAGCACTACTTTACGCATAGCAATTAAGGACCCTTGATCTAGAGGTTCTAGCCCAACTACTTCATTTATCAGAGATGAAACTGAGGTCAAGACAGATTAGTCAAGGCCACGCAGCTAGTGAGTAGCAGTGTGACTGCCAGTCCAGTGCTCTTTCTAGCAAACCACACTGCCTGCTTAGTCTGTAACAGGTCTGTCTCCATGACAGTATATAGTTCTTGAGGGAGCACCATGACTTCTGGCCATAATACATCATGAGATACACTGCAAATAATCTAGAACTAAAATATTTAATTATTCAGATATTTTTTCCTAAAAATAGGATTTGGCACTGTGTGTCAGCAAAGGTAATATTTCCAGGTAATTTAATTACATTTTCTCTCTCTAAAGACACCTTTTGTTTCTGTGCAGTCATAGTAATAAAGGAGTTCAACTCTACTGAGGACTTGGCACTTGAGTCAGTGCCTGGCATGTAAGAGGTGCATAATAAATGTTTATAGAATAAAAGGCTATTTATGGACTTTCCTCGGATCAGCTAGCAATGAAGTTGTATGAGATGTTTCAGTGACCTTTGCATCGAATTAAAATCACAAGTCATTCCCTAGATTTTATTTTTTTATATTTCTGTTTATTTTTAGTAATTCAAAGAGCATTAAAATTGCAAACACTTTAAATGAATTTTAGTAACTCCCGTGAATAGTCACGTTAGGATAGGGAGACAGAAGTACTCTCTCACTTATCTAAATTGTAATTAGTGAAAAAGTGATCCAGTGGGATCAAGTCCCAGTCCCTGCCTTGAGAAGCTTATGCTCTTGAGTGACGACATCGGGAGGTAAATCATCACAAAATACTGTGACAAATGCTTAGGATACGCAACGTTACCAAAGTACAGAGAAAGGAGCAGCTAGTCCTTCCCATGGGAATTGGGGAAAGAAGAGAATTTTGGCTGGAGTTTTGGGGCTAAGTAAGAGTTACCTTGGGAGAGAGGAGATGGGAAGCAAAGAAGAACATGGAAGAAGAGTGAGCCGCGATGCGCGACTGGAAAAGTGGGTTGTGACCAAGCTGTGAAGGGTCAGCCTTGCATGCCAGGGAGTTAGGCCTTTATCCCAAAGGACCTCAGTGGGTGCTTTGCAGGAAGAAAGCAGCAGGACGAGATTTGTAACGCTGTAAGAAAATGCTGCCGGCTGCTCTGAAGACGGACTGTGGAAGGGGAGATGGCCCTCTGCAGAGGGACTTGGAGAGGCAAACAGATCAGGTAAAAAGCTATTGCATTAATCCAGGTGGGAAGTGGAGGGAGAGGCCCTAGCTAAGCCTGTGACTGTAGTGATGGGAAAGAGGAAGGGAATTCAGGAAAAACCTAAAAGGTGGGATTGATTTAAAAACCAAAGCCTTAGGGCTGAGTAACTGGAGGCGTGAGGAGGAGATAATCAGAGGATTCAAACTTGGTGGACTTGGCGGACGGTAGTGATACCATCACTGAGTCAAGGCTTACAGGAGAAGGAAGAAGGGGTTGGTTTTTCAAAGGGAACATGGATTTGGTCGTGATTAAACAATCATGTCAATTCTGGACCTCATGTGAGGTTTCAGCTGGAGATTCGGTTCCAGAGCTCACGAGAGGGATCTGGACTTTCGATACAGGGTTTTGCCGTACTTCTAAAGGAAAACCGTGCCTTGTTTTTGACAGCTTTTTCCTTTTTGAGCCTTCGGTTTCCCCTGCGTCAGCGTGATTGCTTTGGCATTCTTAGAGACGGACTTAACTTGTACCACAGTCACAGGGCAGCCGTTCAGCCCTGGCCACTTTCCTTCTGTGCCATGTTGACAAAACACTTAACGTCTCAGTGCCTCGGTTCTTTATCTGAAAGATGGGGATATTACCCCTACATAAGAAATGTACCCCCATACCCAGAAGAACTGAGGGCAGTGACCGAACAGACATCTGCACACTGATGTTCACAGTGGCATTATTCACGATTGCCAAAAGTTGGAAACAACCCAGGTGTCCATCAACAGATGAATGGATAAACAAATTGTGGTATATACACATGATGGAATATTATGCAGCTGTAAGAAGAAAGGAAGTTGTGAAATGTATGACAACATGGATGAATCTGGAGGATATTATGTTGGGTGAAGCAAGCCAGACACAAAAGGACAAATACTGTATGATTGCACTATTATGAACTAAATATATTATGTGAAATATGAATATGGGTAAAATTACATATATAAGACTTTTTCTCTGAAACTGAACAAATGTAGGTTAATACTACAAAATGTTAATATAGGACCAAAAAAACCCACATTATACTAAGTGAAGGAGATCAGACACAGAGTACTACTGACTGTATGATCCATTTATATAAAATGTAAATATAAATCCATTTATAAAGATGAAATGAGATTAGTGGTTATGTAGGGCTGCGGAAGGAATGCTAATTGGCATGGAGTCTTTCTTTTTGGAGTACTGAAATTGTTCTAAAATTTTTGAGATGATGAATGTACAATGTGGTGATTATACTAAAAGCCATTGATTGTACACTTTGGATAGATGATATGGAATGTGAATATATCTCAATAAAACTGCTTAATAAACAAACAAATAAAGAAACATACCCCAAAGACTTAGCATTGTTTTTGGAAGACGGTAAAGTGCTAGCTAGGATCGTCGTTGTCATTATTGTGCTAGAAGTTTTTATGTGTTATAATGTCCTTTTCCTTTCACATGAACCTAGCATAGTGAGTGGACAATTAAGCCTAAGAGAAGACTAGAAGGTTTAAATGATTTTGTTCCAATACTTTTATTGATGATATCAATGTTTCCTGAGACACAAGGAAGTGACACTCTTAAGTATTACAATGTGATGTTTTAGACTAACCACCCAAAGAAGTCTACTTATCATAGAATTTATTGACTATACTATACAAAGAAAACATTTGCTGCTTTTATCAATAAAATCTTTGGGTGTGTAGCATGGGCAGCAGAATACGTCGACGAAAGAGTCAGTCACAAAGATTGAAATAGGGTAAGTCTAGGGTTAGGACGAGTGGGACATCTTAAATTTTAAATGCATGGAAACATTTCGCACTCAGGGGAAGATGGGCTTATAAAGAGGAGAGGAGGGCAGCGGCAAACCTCAGTGGAAGCAGCTAATGCTGCGAGCGACGCTCCCGCTGCCTCCCACTGGGTCTGGGTGAGAGGACTGGACAAGGTGCCTCGAAGCCTGTTCCAAGTAGAGCGTGAGCTGCTGCAACGACGCTGCCTTGCAGCGCGATCGCTTCTGTCCTCAGGTGCAGGCACCAGCTGACGGGAAGTCCCAGGGGTGGGACCCTGGGCGAGGAAGGAGCACACAGAGGAAGGAAGCGAGGAGGATGCAGCCTCCGCTCAGGTCCCTTCTACTGCAGTCCTGCTTTCTCCACCACCAAAGGCAGACAGCAAAACCACAACCCTTACTCCTCCTTTTCTGTCTATCCTTTCCTTTCCCCTAAACGCCAGCTTGGACTGAATCTGGACACTGCTTAACCCAGCTCACCTCCCCTGCTTGCAAGAGGAAGGGCAGGGAAGCTTTTTTTTTGTTTTTTAGGAGGTATCGGGGATTGAACCCAGGACCTTGTACCTGGGAAGCAGGCGCTCAACCACTGAGCTACACCTGCTCCCCAGCAGGGACGCTTTTAAACGGGGCTTAGACGTTATTTTTTTTTTTCATCAGGGGTAATTTTTACAAGTTACACCACAGAAAGTACAAATGGTAATCCTCTCTTTTTTTCTTTATTAGAGAAGTTGTGGGTTTACAGAACAATCATACGTAAAACACAGGATTCCCATATACCACCCTATTGTTAACACCTTGCATTGGTGTGGAACATTCGTTACAACTCAAGTGATAATCTTTGCCCCAATCCAAACCCCAGAGTAGGATACAGCTCTTGATGCTTGACCTCCTCCATATGGACGTAGGAAGCAGCTCCGTAGAATAGCTTTTCCTGGAGAGTAGAGGGTAATGGGAGGTGGGAGACACTGTAGCACCATACTGTAAATAATCTAAAATTTAATATTAAGCTTCCCTGTTCTTCAAAAAGTATCACTCACCAACTAATCTTCTGCCTCCTTCTCTATGGCTTGGCTTTTCCTATTTCTACTTGCCTCCGTCCCTAAATTCTCAGTCATTTTTTTAAAAAATTAGCTCTTTAGTAATAATCTCCAGGCTCCCTTTAAAATCTAAGCTTTCAGGCTTCTTTCCAGTGCCAAGCAGCTTATTAAGGTGTTTTTTCTAAACAAAGACAGTTATTTCTCTGGAGGAACTCTGTGCCTACTGGCAAAACAAGATCTTAGCTCCTCAGTTACATCAGATAACAAGAACCCCAGTTAGAGTCTGTATAGAGTTCATTTGTATTTATAGCTATATTGCCTTTTCTTGTGATTGAAAAAAATATGGAGGAGCAAATAATTTACTTCAGATGGTATCCCAAACCGGATACAGTCACTCTGAGTGTAATCTTTGGTGGGAATATGTTTGACTCTCACTGGATTACTCTGGGAATGTTGCTTGCTCTGGTCCAGCCCTCGTCTCCTGTGTTTGGACTGACTTTGAACATGAATTAGAATGCCGCTTTGCGCCAGAACGGTTATTGGGATTTCCTTTGTTCATACCCACAACCTCAAGCAGTTTGCAAAGTCAAAACCAGCAGTCATTAGTTACCCCAGTAAGGGGAGGGACGGGCACCCACCTCGCCATCGCTAGCCTCTGGCTGCCTTTCCCAGCGCGCCCCGGGGTCCTGGCTGGACCACACCCTCTATTCTTAGGAGGCCACTTGTGTGGTTCACCAGCGGTGGCCTCTTCTGTCAGTTTTCTCTTGTGGTTATGGTGTGATCTTGAGCCTCCACTAACGTTCCCAAGGGACCTTGCTCTTTAATTCTGTGTCTACAATGGAGGACAATCACCTGCTTGTCAAGAACCTTCAGGCATCAGTGACTAAGTCACTGAGGAGGGCAGGGAGCCATTCCCACCCCCTCCCCTCTCCAGTCCCACTCTCCCGGCTTTGTCGTGCCGAGGGATGACACTAGCCTGGGTCTGTATCACTTGTAAACGGTCTTGCCACTAGTTCCTTAATTTCCTATAATTGTGCTTTTCAAACTTTCTACTCAGGCACCTTGGGGTTTCTAAGAACTTGGTGTAAAGTAGGTCACCATAGAAGGGAAACTGCTTTGATACCTTACACGTCATTTGGAATGATTCAAGCAAAGTTTGCATTTAATTGATAATATATCTTTGTTTAATAAAAAAAGGTTTCCTTATTCAATCTTTAGGCAAAAAGATAATAAAAGGATTAATAAATTGACACTTCAGGACTGACAGTAACTAACATTTTTTTTGAGATACTGTTCTAATGTTTTATGTGCCTTTAATCTTCCAAATCCTATGAGGTAGGAACTGTTGTTAATGCCGTTTTACAGATGAAGAAACCGAGACTGAGAAGTTTAGTACTTTGCCCAAGATGTCACCAGTTACTGAATGCTGGGGCCAAGATTTAAACCCAGACAATCTGATTCCTCAGTCTAGCATCTCACCACCTCACCATGTGATACTTGTCTACCCCATGCCCCTCCTCCTACCCCCACTCACCGTGAGGGATTAGCTCCTGGGATTGTTGGGGCTGGCAAGTCCAGATTCCATAGGTCAGTCAGGCCTGAGGCTGGAAATCCTGGGAAGAGTGATGTAGAAGTCCTGAATCTGAAATCCACAGGGGAGGCCAGCTGGGTGGGGTCTCAGGGGAGAGAAGAGGGTGTGTTCTTTCAGCAGAATTCCTTCTCTGGAACTCTCGGTTCCAACTGATTGGAGGAGGGTCATCTTTACTTATGGTCCACTGGTTGTAGATGCTGATCCCACCTACAAAATCCCTCCACAGCAGCATCTCGGCCAGTGTTGGACCAGGCAGCGGCCACCATCACCTGGCCAAGCTGACACATAAAATTAGCCACACACTTGGTCAGGAGGTTTCCTTCACTTTCTTTTTCTTCTTGCTATCTGAACTCATCAAATCTTCCCTCCAATGTCCTTAGTGTTTTGTCATTTTGCTTCCTCGTTTTGGGGGGCGATTTCGGTGGAGCTATCATTTTGCTGACCCACCATCAATGTGATGAGTTTGTGAGGGGCTGGGGGTCACATCCAGAATTGCAGCAGAGGCCAGGTCTGTCAGGTGCTGTGTCGTTTGACAGAGAGTTTAGCCCCTTACCTAATGCAGCTATTAGGTGGCAAGACAAGCAGTACGTGCTCCCCAGCACTGCAGGACACCGACTCTGTCATGGCAGGAAACCTGCTTTGCAAGTTATTTCAGGGTTATTTTCTGCCTCAGTACGAGTATACGCTCCTTAAGAGCTGGGACTTGTTTTTTTTTCTTTTTTTTTTTCTGTATCCTCCACTTTGCAGCTTCTCTAACAAGTAGTTAGTTCTGTGCTCTGACACCAGAGGGTCTTAGAAAACCTTGTTAACATGATAAATAATCCTTTGATATTTGCTCGTTTTGTTAAAAAAAACAACACTTTTTATTTTGAAATAATATTAGATTTACAGAAGAGTTCCAAAGATAGAACAGAAAGCTCCCAAATACCCTTCACCCTTCTTCTCTTAATGCTACCATCTTATAGAACCATGATGTATTTATCAACATGAAGAAATCAATAAGGATTAGCATCTTAATTATTAATAGATAAAAATAAACTCATTATTACTAAATTAGCATGAACAATAGTACATTACTATTCACTTAACTACAGTCTTTATTCAGATTCCACAAGTTTTTACACTAATGTCTTTTTTTCTGTACAAGGATCCAATCCAGGATAACAATTGTATTTAGTGTTCTTGTTTTTATTTTACTTTTATTTTTATTTTTTAACTTTTACAACTTTGTATTTTTAAACAGAGTATATATTATAATGCAAGCAGCCAAAGGTGACAGACATTTTAAAATGGACATTTAGCAGAGTAAAATTAACCATCTGCAGAAATTATAAGTATTGAACATCTGAAACTCTTTGGTCATGCTCCAACATTCAATAGACGCCAAGACTTGAGGTCAAAGCTGTTACTCCCCCCCCCCTTTTTTTAAATTAAAGATCCTCATTTTCTGAAAAATACGCAACTAGAGCTTGTCAACATTTTTTTAAGGCTGATTACTACAAAACTATTGCAGTGTTAAGAGTTAAATGTACAAACAATAGTACATCAGAGACTTAATAAATGTATAATAAAATGTACTATTATTGATCACAATTTATTTTAAAGTCATAAAAAGCCAGCAACAGAATAGTGTTCCTGTTTTTAGTCAGCAAGCAAGGGAGGGAATCTAACTTTTAAGAGCCAATTTGATAATATCAGTTTTCTCAGAAACTATTTTCGTAAGTCATAGTAATGGCCTAATTC
Organism: Cabassous unicinctus; assembly: GCA_029593785.1. Taxonomy (NCBI): domain Eukaryota; kingdom Metazoa; phylum Chordata; class Mammalia; order Cingulata; family Chlamyphoridae; genus Cabassous; species Cabassous unicinctus. The sequence continues at coordinate 23,157 of JAQZBX010034209.1, forward strand.
TAAAGATTGCAACTTCCAAGTCCTGCTCCTTAGTTTTCAGTTATACTAGTATAATTTCTTGTGTTTTTTAAGTTGGTATGACACACAAAGTCCAACATTCAAAAAGAAGTGATGGTGTTATTTGGCTTGAAAAGGATACAATTCAAATTGGATGTGTAATTGTTGCAATTATGTTGTACTCTCTTCCCCTTAAAAGCTTTGTTATTAATAATCGCTGCTGTTTGTTGAGTGCCTATTACTATTTCTTAAGTGCTTTACATGTGATTTTTCATTTAATCCTCACACCAACCCTGAAAGGTAAAATCGTGCCTGCACGTTACTCGTTTGTCTGCCTGGTGATTTTCCCTTTCGTGACTTGCCACTCCCTGACTTGAACAATTCTTCACACACTCTGGCTGCAGGTACCGCCAGACCGATTGTCCTGGGTCTGATGTAGACAGTGGCTGAAAGAGGGTCTTGTTCTTTTTTTCTGGAACATGAGTTACAAGGACCATGCCGTCTTGGAGGTCTAGGAGCCGTCTTGCTCCATCCTGGAGAATATCTGTCTGAGAATTAAGCCAAGCAGAGGTCTTCAGATTTCCAATCACATCATTTGATTCCCTGAAGGTAGCTGCACTATTTGGATTTCCCAATTATGCAAGCTGATAAAATTTCCCCCAGTTTTTTCTTTGTTTGTTTGTTTTTGATTGGGCTAGTTTGGATTGGTTTTCTGACTTTCAATCAAATGAATCATTCTGCATAATACAGGTAGATATTATCTATTTAACACCCAAAGTTATGTAGCTAATAATTTGGATTTGAATCTAAGCCATCCTCTCTGTTAAGCACATACTCCATTCAGTATTCCATGCTGCATCTCTTTTATTAATTCATCCATTCTACAAACATGCAGTGAGTGTTTGTCTTGCTAGGCACTGTGCTAGGTGCTAGGGCTCTGGAGACATATGACCGATTTCCACTTGTGCTATCATGGTTATCAGTGCTGAATAGATGATAAACTGCTGTGTCGTCTGCGTCTCCTACCCTGAGCCCACATGGAAGGCTCAGTGCGTGAAGCAGGGGCAGCACTGGGAGGCAAGGACAGACGAGTCTCCAAAGCCACTGGCTCTGCCCTCGTTCTGGCTCCTAGTGCTTCTCATTTATGTGTTCTCGTGGGGGTTTCGTTCATTCACTTTCTCGCCAAATGCTTGTAAAGCACCTGCTGTGCAGCCTGGCCCTGTACCAGGGCTAAGGAACTCGTGAGGAATACGACCTAGAATCCGCCCTCAAGAGGCTGGCAGCTGGGCTGAAAAGATGCACAAGAGGTGATTATAATGCAGCACGGCCTGAGCAGTGGTGAAGGCACTTGGGAGGCATTGAGGAGGAGTGTTTCAGCGTTTAGCACAGCCTGGCCGTGCTGCTGATGCACCGAGGGCAGTGACGGAGACCCGCACGAGTAAGAGGTGCGTCCTCGTCAGCAGGAATGGCTGGCACCAGCTTGCCACCGAGCTGGTCTCCTGGAGAAGCGGCACACGGCCAGGGCTCGGCGTCAGTCTCAGCACTGTCAGGCTGGACCTGGAGCAGCGGCAGCGGCAGCTAGACCAGTCCCGGTCAGGCTCAAGCGGTCTCCACGCCTGTTACGGGGACGTGCTGCTGGCGGGCCCTTGTCTTCACGGGGTGGCCGAGGGCAGAGGCTGCCTGCCCTCCACTGGCTGGATCGTCCTGTCCACCCAAACAGTAGATATCCTGTTTTGGGCATTGGTATGAGATGCAAAGATCCACACATTCCGTGTTTTCTTCCATAAATTCATTCAGCTGCTTCTTCCCAGACCTCTTTATCTCTGATCTTCTAATCTTGCTCCTTCCAGACCCTGATCACCTCGTCAAGCCATTTACGATTACCCAGAAATCTATTCCTGCCTAAGATAAGATTCTTTTTTTTTTTTTTTTA
>JAQZBX010034210.1:0-25073 GCA_029593785.1 Cabassous unicinctus
TATGATATTAAATAAGTACCTTGCTTAATTTTTGAAAATTGAAGAACATCCTTCATTCACAGATATTAGGTAAAACCAGCATTCTTTTCATTGCTTGCAAGTGAAAACAAGTGAATAGTATCCTATTAAACAAGTATTTTCCTTAATTTTTGAAAACTAAAGAAACTCTTTCATTGACAGACCATTAGGTAAATCCAGGGTTTTGACATTGTTTGTAAGTGGAAACAAGTGCATAACACCAATTGAAAAAGTATCTTGCTTAGTTTTCACAACTGAAGGAACTACTGCATTCACAAGTATTAGGTAAAACAAGCATTTTGACAGTGATTGTAAGTGAAAATATTTGCTTAACAGCCAATTATACAAGCAACTTCCTTAGTTTTCAAAACTGAAGGACCTCCTGGATTCATGGAGCATTAGGTAAAACCACTGTTTTGGCATTGATTGTAAGAGAAAATATATACCAGCAAATAACACAAGTAATTTGCTTAGAATTTAAAACAGAATAACCTACTGCATTCACAGAGAATTAGGTAAACCAGTGCTTTGACATGGATGGTATGTGAAAAGAATTGTGCAGCAGGCAATTAAATGAGAAAATTGCATAGTTTTCCAAACTGAAGAACCACTTTCTTTCACAAAGCATTATGTAAAACAAGTGCTTTTACATTTTTTGTGGTAAGAATTGAATAGTATCCTATTAAACAAGTACTTTGCTTAATTTTGAAAATGGAAGAACCTCCTTCATTCACAGAGTGTTAGGTAAACCCAGGGTTTTGACATTGATTGTAAGTGAAAACCAGTGAATATATCCTTTTTAACAAATACTTTCCTTAATTTTTGAAAACTGAAAACCTTCTTTGGTCACTGAATGTTAGGTAAATCTAGGGCTTTGACATTGATTGTAAGTGAAAAAAAGTGCATAGCACACAATGTAAAAGCAACTAGCTTAATTTTCACAACTTGAAAAATCAGTTACATTCTGAGCATATTAAGTAGACCCAGCATATTGACATTGTAAGTGAAATCAAGTGGATAACAGCCAAAGCATACCAGTAACTTGCTTAGTTTTCAAAAGTGAAGTACGTACTGCATTTACAGAGCATTAGGTAAAAGCAGTAGATTGACATTGATTGTAAGTGAAAACAAGTGTCATAGCAGCCAACAAAGAAGTAATTTGATTTTCAAATCAGAATAACGTTATACATTCACAGAAGATTAGGTATAACCAGTGTTTTTTCATTGATTATAAGTGAGATGTGAATAGTAACCTATTAAGCAAGAGTGTTGCATAATTTTTGAAAATTGGAAAACCTCCATTCACAGAGGATTAGGTAAAAAATGATTTGGATTGGAATGTAAGTGAAAAAAAGTGTGTTGCAGTCAAATGAATAAATAATTTCCTTAGATTTCACAAATGAAGAAACAACTGCATTCCCAGAATGTTATGTAAAACTATGTTTTTGACATTCATTGAAAGTTAAAACAAGTACATAGCAGCCAATTAAAGGAGTAACATGCTTAGTTTTCACAACTGAAGAAACTACTGCATTCACAGGGTCTTAGGTCTCACAACTGATTTGCCATTGACTGTAAGTATAAACAAGCAGTTAGCATTCATTTAAAGTAGTAAATTGCTTAGTTTTCCAAACTGAAGAAACTACTGCATTCCAAGAGCATTAGGTAAACCCTTATTTTGCTTTAATAGTAAGTGAAAACATGTGCATAGCACCCAATGAAAATGTTTCCAGAACCTAAAGAAACAACTGCATTCTCAGCATATTAGGTAAAACCAGCATATTGACATTGTAAGTGGAAACATGTACCATAGCAGCCAAATAAAGAAGTTATTTGCTTCATTTTCAAAACTGAATAACCTGTTGCATTCACAGAGCATTAGGTAAAACCAGAATTTTGATATTTATTGTATGTGAAAACAAATGCATAGCAGCCAAATAAACAAGGACTTGTTTGATTTTCACAAGTGAAGAAATGACTGCATTCACAGAATCTTGGATATCACCAATTCTTTGACATCATCATAAGTGAAAAGAACTGTTCAGCAGGCAATTAATTGAGTAACTTCTTAGTTTTCACATCTGAAGAACCTCTTACAGTCCCAAAGCATTCAGTAGAACAAGTATTATTTCATTGATTTTAAGTGAGAAAAATTGAATAACATTCTATTAAACAAGTAATTCCCTTAATTTTCATAAACTTAAGACCCTCCTTAATTCACAGATCATTAGGTAAAACCAGGGATTTTCACATTGCTTGTAGGTGAAAACTTTTGCATAGCACCAAATGAAAGAGTAACTTGCTCAGTTTTCACAACTGAAGAAACACTGCATTCACAGTATTAGGTAAAACCAGCAATATGACATTGATTTTAAGTGAAAACAAGTGCATAGCACTCAATGAAAAAGTAACTTCCTAAATTTTCACAACTTCAATAAACAACTGCATTCTCAGTATATTAGGTAAACATGCGTATTGACATTGTAAGTGAAAACAATTGCATAGCAGCCAGTTAAACAATTAACTTGCTTAGTTTTCAAAAGTAAAGAACCAGTTACATTGACAAAGTGTTAGGTAAAACTGGTGTTTTTTAATTGATTGTAAATGAGAACAAATGCAAAGCAGCCAATAAAGGAAGTAATGTCCCCAGTTTTCACAACTGAACAAACCCCAGAATTTACAAAGGGTTAGGTAAAACCACCGTTTTGACATTGATTCTAAGTGAAAACAAGTGAATTGTATCCTATTAAATAAGTACTTTCCTTAATTTTTGAAAACTGAAGAACCTCCTTCATTCACACAGTGTTAGGTAAAATGAGGGTGTTTTACATTAGTTGTAAGGGAAAACAAGTGGCATATCAACAAATGAAAGAGTAGCTTGCTTAGTTTTCAAAACTGAAGAAATTCCTGCATTCACAGTATTAGGTAAAACCAGCAATTTGGCATTGATTGTAAGTGAAAACAAGTGCATAGCACCCAATGAAATAGTAAGTTGCCTAGTTTTCACCACATGGAGAAACAACTGCATTCTCAGCATATTAGGCAAACCAGAGCATTGATATTGTAAGGGAAAACAAGTGCATAGCAGTCAATTAAACAAGTAACTTTCTTAGTTTTCAAAACTGAAGAACTTACTGCATTTAGAGAGCATAGGTTAAACCAGTGTTCTGACATTGATTGTAAGTGAAAACAAGTGTGATAGCACGCAAATAAAAAGTAATTTGCTTAGCTATCAAAACTGAAGAACCCTCTGCATTCAGAGTGTTAGGTATAACCAGTGTTTTAATATTCATTGTATGTGAAAACAAGTGCATAGCAGTCAATTAAACAAGGACTTGTTTTGTTCTCACAAGTGAAGAAATGACTGCATTCAAAGAATCTTATGTATCACCATGCCTTGACATTTATTGTAAGTGAAAAGAAGTGTGAAGCAGCCAATTAAATGAGCAACTTGCTTAGATTTCAAAACTGAAGAACTACTCTCATTCTCAAAGAGTTAGGCAAAACCAGTGTTTTTTCATTGATTGTAAATGAGAAAAAGTGCAAAGCAGCAAGTTAGGAAGAAACATGCCTATTTTTCTCTACTGAAGAAACTCCTGCATTTACAAAGTGTTAGGTAAAACTGCAATTTTGACATTGTAAGTGAAAACAAGTGAATAATATTCTTTAAACAAGTAATTTCCTTAAATTTTGAAAACTGAAGAACCTCCTTCATTCACAGAGCATTAGGTAAAACCAGGGATTTCACATTGCTTGTAAATGAAAACAAGTGCATAGCACCCAGTGTAAAAGTAGATTGCTTAGTTTTCACAATTTGAAGAAACAACTGCATACACAGCATATTAGGTAAAATCAGAATATTGACATTTTAAGTAAAAACAAGTGCATAGCATCCAATGAAACGAGTAACTTGCTTAGTTTTCAAATCAGAAGAACATCCTTCATTCACAGAGCATTAGGCAAAACCAGTGTTTTGATATTTATTGTATGTGAAAGCAAGTGCATAGCTGCCAATTAACAAGGACTTGCTTGGTTTCACAATTAAATAAATGACTGCATTCAAAGATTCTTATGTATCACCACTCCTTTGACATTGATTGAAGGTGAAAAGAAATGTGAAGCAGATAATTAAATGAGTAAATTGCTTAGTTTTCAAATCTGAAGAACCACAAATATTCAGGAAGGTAAAACCAGTGTTTTTTCATTGATTGTAAATGAGAAGAAGTGAATAGTATCCTACTAAACAAGTACCTTGGTTAATTTTTGAAAACTGAAGAACTTCCTTCATTCATAGTGTTTTAGTTAAAACCAGGGTTTTGACATTGGTTGTAAGTGAAAACAAGTGTGTAGCAAGCAATTAAACAAGCAACTTGCTATGTTTTCAAAACTGAATAACCTCCTTCATTCACAGAGCATTAGGTCAAACACGTGTTTTGATATTCAGTGTAAGTGAAAACAAGTGCATAGCAACCAATTAAAGTAATACCTTCCCTACTTTTTGCAAATGAAGAAACTGCTGCATTCCCAGAACTTTTGGTAAAACCTTGGTTTTGACATTGGATGTAAGTTAAAACAAGTGCATATCAGAAAGTTAAGAATGTAATGTGCTTAGTTTTCAAAATTAAAAATCTACCACATTCACAGAGTGATAGGTATCACAACTGATTTTCCTTTGACTGTAATTGAAAACAAGTGCATAGCAGTTATATAAAGAAGTAAATTACTTAGTTTTCTCAACTGAAGAAATTACTGCATTCCAATAGCATTGCATAAATCATTTTTTGTCATTGATTGTAAGTGAAAACAAGTATATAACACCCAATTAAAAAGTAACTTACTTTGTTTTCAATTTGAAGATACAACTGCATTTTCAGTGTATTAGGTAAAACCAGGCTATTGACATTGTAAGTGAAAACAAGTGAATAGTATACAATAAAATAAGTATCTTCCTTAATATTTGAAAACAGAAGAACCTCCTTCATTCACAGACTGTTAGGAAAAATCAGGGTTGTGACATTGGTTCTAAGTATAAACAAGTGGATAGCACCAAAAGAAAAAGTAACTTGCCTCATTTTAACAACTGAATGAACTAATGCATTCACAAGTATTAGATAAACAGCATTTTGACCTTGGCTGTAAGTGAAAAAAAGTGTGTAACAGCCAATTATACAAGTAACTTGCTTAGTTTTCAAAACTGAAGGACCTCCTGCATTCATAGAGCATTAGGGAAAACCACTGTTTTGGCATTGATTGTAAGTGAGAATAAATACCAGCAAATAATGCACATAAGTTGCTTAGAATTCAAAACAAAATAACCTACTGCATTCACAGAATATTAGGTAAAACAAGTGCTCTGACATTGATTGTAAGTAAAAGCAAGTGTCATAGTGGCCAAATAAAGAAGTAATTTACATAGTTTTCAAAACTGAACAACCACGTAGATTCACAAAGTGTTAGGTAAAATCAGTGTTTTTTCATTAATTGTAAGGGAGAAGAAGTGAATAGTATCCTATTAAACAAGAACCTTGTTTAATTTTTGCAAATTGAAGAACCTCCTCATTCACAGAGTCTTAGGTAAAACCAGGATTTTTACATTGGGTGTAAGGGAAAACATGTGCATAGCAGCAAATAACACTAATTGCTTGGAATTCAAACCTGAAGAACCTCATGCATTCACAGAGCACTAGGCAAAACCGGAGTTTTTACATTGATTGTAAGTGAAAGCAAGTGTGTAGCAGGCAATTAAAAAAGCAACTTGCTAAGTTTTCAAAACTGAAGAAACGCCATTCACAGAGCATTAAGTCAAACATGTGTTTTGATATTGAATGTAAGTGAAAACAAGTGCATAGCTACCAATAAAAAAGTAACTTGCTTAGTTTTTACAACTTGAAGAAAGAGCTGCATTCTCAGCTTACTCAGTAAAACCAGCATATTGACATTGTACGTTTAAACACGTGCATAGCAGTAAATAAAACAGATAACTTGCTTAGTCATCAAAACTGAAGGACCTAGTGCATTCACAGAGCATTAGGTAAAAACAGTATTTTGTCATTGATTGTAAGTGAAATCAAGTGCCATAATATCAAAATAAAGAAGTAATTTGCTTAGTTTTCAAAACTGAAGAACGATGTACATTCACAAAGCATTAGGTAAAAACAGTATATATTCATTAATTGAAAGGGAGAACAAGTGAATAGTATCCTATTAAACAAGAACCTTGCTTAATTTTCCAAATTGAAGAACCTCCTTCATTCACAGTTTTAGGTAAAATCAGGTTTTGTACATTGGTTGTAAGTGAAAACATGTGCATAGCAGCAAATTACACCACTTGCTTGGAATTCAAACCTGAAGAACCTCATGCATTCACAGAGCATTAGGCAAAACCAGAGTTTTGACATTGATTGTAAGTGAAAGCAAGTGTGTAGCAGGCAATTAAAAAAGCAACTTGCTTAGTTTTCAAAACTGAAAAACCTCCTTCATTCACAGAGCATTATGTCAAACAAGTGTTTTGATATTGAATGTAAGTGAAAACAAATGCATAGCTACTAATGAAAAAGTAACTTGCTTAGTTTTTACAACTTGAAGAACTGCATTCTTAGCTTATTAAGTAAAACTAGCATATTGCCATTATAAGTTTAAACACGTGCAAAGCAGCAAACTAAACAGGTATCTTGCTTAGTTGTCAAAACTGAAGTACCCACTGCATTCACAGAGCATTAGGTAAAACCAGTATTTTGTCATTGATTGTAAGTGAAAACTTGTGCCACTGTAGCCAAATAAAGAATTAACTTGCTTAGTTTTCAAAACTGAAGAAACTTTTGCATTCACACAGTGTTCAAAATCTAAAGAACTATATGCATTCACATTGCATTAGGTAAAACCAGTGTGTTGACATTGTTTGAAGTGAAAACAAGTGTGTAGCAGGCAAGTAGCAACTTGCTTAGTTTTCTATACTGAACCACCCCCTTCTTTCCCAGAGCATTAGGTGAAACAAATGTTTTGACATTGAATGTAAGTGAAAATAAGTGTGCAGCAGACAATTAAAAAAATAACTTCCTTGGTTTTCACAAATGAAGAAACTACAGAATTCCCAGAACATTAGGTAAAACCATGGTTTTGACATTGGTTGTAAGTGAAAACAAGTGCAAAGCAGCCAATTAAAGAAGTAACATGCTTAGTTTTCACAACTGAAGAAACTACTGCATTCACATAATGTTAGGTATCACAACTGATTTGCCATTGACTCTAAATGAAAACAAGTGTGCAGCATTATTTAAGGGGTAAATTGATTGATTTTCCCAACTGATGAAACCACTGCTTTCAAAGAGCATTAGGTATACCATTGTTATGTTAATTATTTTAAGTGAAAACAAGTGCATAGTTGCCAATTAAACAAGTAATTTGCTTAGTTTTCAAAACTGAAGAACCTCCTACATTAACAAAAATTTAGGTAAAACCAGTGTTTTGATTTTTTTTGCATGTGAAAGCAAGTGGAGAGCAGCCAATTAAACAAGAACTTGCTTGGTTTTCACAAGTGAAGAAATGACTGCATTCACAGAATCTTAGGTGTCACCACTGCTTTGACACTGAGTGTAAGTGAAAAGAATTGTGAAGCAGGCAATAAAATGAGTAACTTGTTAGTTTTCAAAACTGAAGAACCACTTACATTCACAAAGTGTTAGGTAAATCCAGTGTTTTTTTCATTGATTATATGTGAGAAGAATTGAATAGTATCCTATTAAAGAAGTACCTTCCTTAATTTTTGAAAATTGAAGAATCTCCTTCATTCACAGAGTCTTAGGTAATAAATGGGTTTTGACATTCGTTGCAAGTGAAAACAAGTGCATAGCAGCATATTACGCTACTTTCTAGGAATTCAAAACCAAAGAACCTCATGCATTCACTGAGCATTAGGTAAAACCAGTGATTTGACATTGATGGTAAATGAAAAGAAGCGTGGAGCAGGCAATTAAATAAGCATCTTGCTTAGTTTTCAAAACTGAAGAAACTCCTTCATTCAGAGAGCATTAGGTCAAGCAAATGTCTTGATATTGAATGTAACTGAGAACAAGTGAGTAGCAGCAAAATAAAGAAATAACTTCCTTAGATTTCACAAGTGAAAAATTACATCATTCCCAAAATATTAGGTTAAACCATGGTTTTGACATTGGTTGTAAATTAAAACATGTGTATAACATATTATTAAAGAAGTAATTTGCTTAGTTTTCAAAACTGAAAAAACTACTGCATTCTCAGTATATTAGGTAAAACCAGCATATTGACATTGTAACTGAATGCAAGTGCATAGCAGCCAATTAAATAAGTAGCATGCTTACTTTTCAAAACTGAAGAACATAATGCATTCACAGAGCATTAGGTAAAACCAGTCTTTTGACATTGATTGGAAATGAAAACAAGTGTTTATCAGGCCATTAAACAAGGAAATTGCATAGTTTTCAAAACTGAGTAACCTCATTCGTTCACAGACATTAGGTCAAAAAACTGTTTTGTTACTCAATGTAAATGAAAACGTGCATAGGAGCCAATTAAATAAATAACTTTCTTAGTTTTCACTAAAAAAAAAATTACCGCATTCCCAGAATGTTACATAAAACCGTGACTTTGACATTGATTGCAAGTTAAAACAAGTGCATAGCAGCTAGTGAAATAAGTAACCTGCTTTGTTTTCACAACTGAAGAAACGACTGCATTCCCAGAGTGTTAGGCATCACAAATGATTTGCCATTGACTGTAAGTGAGAACAAGAGCATAACATTCATTTAAAGAAGTAAATTGCTTAGTTTTCCCAACTGAAGAAACTACTGCATTCCAAGAGACTCAGGTAAACCATTGTTTTGTCATTGATTGTAAGTGAAAACGAGTGCATAGCACCCAATGAAAAAGTAACTTGTTTAGTTTTCACAACTTGAAGAAACAACTGCATTCTCATCATATTAGGTAAACCAGCATATTGACTTGTAAGTGAAAATAAGCGCATACCATCCAGTTATACAAGTAACTTGCTAATTTTCTAAACTAAAGTATGTCCTGAATTTACAGAGCATTAGGGAAAACCAGTGTTTTGACAAAGATGGTCAGTGAAAACAAGTGCCATATCTGCCAAATAAAAAAGTAGTTTGCTTAGTTTTCAAAAATGAAGAACCTCCTACATTCACAGAGCGTTAGGTAAAGCTTGGTTTTGATATTTACTGTATGTGAAAAAAAGTGCATAGCAGCCAATTAAACAAAGATTTGCTTGGTTTTCACAAGTGAGAAATTAACTGCATTCACAGAATCTTATGTATCGCCACTGCTTTGACATTGATTGTAAGTGAAAAGAAGTGTGAAGCAGGTAATTAAATGAGAAACTTGCTTAGTTTTTGAAATTTATTTATGGTTTTGGCTCTTATATTTAGTTCTTTGACCTATCTTCAGTTGATTTTTGTATAAGATCTGAGATGATATTCCTCTCTCATTTTTTTGGATATGGATATCCAGTTCGCCAATCACCACTTGTTAAAGAGGCCATTTTCTCCCAACTGAGTGGGCTTGGTGACCTTGTCAAGTATTAGATGACTGTATATGCAAGGATCTATATGAGAACTCTAAACTTGGTTCCATTGGTCAGCATGTCTATCTTTGTGCCAATACCATACACTTTTAAGCACTGTAGCTTTTCAGTATGTTTTAAAGTCAGGTAGTGTGATACCTCCAACTTAATTTTTCTTTTTCAATGTCTTTGTCGATTTGGGAACTCTTTCCTCTCCAAATATATTTTGTAGTCAGTTTTTCCAGTTCCTTGAAAAGAACAGAGTTGATTTTTATTGGGATTGCATTAAATTTGTAGATTGGTTTGGATATGATAGACATCTTCATGATGTTTAATCTCCCTATCCATTAACAGGGAATATTCTTCCATTTATTTACATCTACTTTGATTTCCTTTAACAGTTTTCTGTATATAAGTCTTTTGCATCTTTAGTTAAGTTTATTCCTAGGTATTTGATTCTTTTAGTTACTACTGTAAAAGATATTTTTTTTTATTTCCTCTTCAGATTGCTCATTTTTGGTGTACAGAAATGCTACTGATTGTTGAGGATTGTCCTTATAGCCTACGACATTACTGAAATCCTTTATAAGTTCTACAAGCTTTCTTGTAGATTTCTCAGAGCTTTCTACATATAGGTCATGTCATCTGCAAATAATGAAAATTTTACTTCTTTTCCAATTTGGATGTTTTTTATATCTTTTTCTTGCCTCAGTGCTTGAACAAGTATTTCTAAGGCAATGTTAAATAGGAGTGGTGGTAGTTGGCATCCTTGCATTGTTCCCAATCTCAGAGGGAAGGCTTTTAGAATTTCACGATAGAAGGTGATGTTATCTTTCGTTTTTTCATATATAACCTTTATCATATTCAGAAAGTTTCCTTCTATTCCTATCTTTTGCAGTGTTTTTATCAGGAAAGAGTGCTGTATTTTGTTGAATGCTTTTTCTTCATCTTTAGGGGTAATCATGTGATTTTTCTCTTTCAATCTGTTTATGTGGGATATTACTTTGATTGATTTCTTATATTGAAGCATCGTTGCACACCCGGGATGAAACCCACTTGGTTATGCAGTATAATCCTTTTGATATGTTGTTGAATGTGATTAGGAAGTATTTTGTTGAAGATTTTAGCATCTGGGTTCATTAGAGAAGTTGGTCTGTAATTTTCCTTTCTTGTATCATTGGTTGGCTTTGGTATTAAGGTAATGTTGGCATTGTAGAATGAATTAGGCAATATTCCTTCAAATTCTATTTTTTGGAAAAGCTTAAGGAGGGTTGGTGTTAGCTCTTTCTGGAATGTTTGGAAGAATTCACCTATGAAACCATCTGGTCCTGGGCACTTCTTATTTTGGAGGTTTTTGATGACTGAGCCTATCACTTTACTTTTAATTGGACTGTTGACTTCATCGATTTCTTCTTTCATCAATGTAGGTTGCTTGTGAGTTTCTGGAAATTTGTCCATTTCCGCTAAATTATCATTCTTGTTGGCATATAATTTTTCAAAGTATTCTCTTATGATACTCTTTATTTCTGTGGGGTTAGTAGTGATATCCCCTTTCTCATTCCTTATTTTGTGTATTTGCATCTGTTCTCTCTTTTCCATACTTAGTTTGGCTAAGGTTTTGTCAATTTTATTGAACTTTTTGAAGAAACAGCTTTTGGTTTTGCTTATTTTTTCTAGGGCTTTCTTATTCTCTATTTCATTTATTTCTGCCCTAATCTTTGTAATTTCCTTCTTTCCACTTCCTTTATGTTTAGTTTGTTGTTGCTTTTCCAATGTCTCCAAGAGTGCAGTTAGGTATTCAATTTTAGCTCTTTCTTCTTTTTAAATATGTTTATGGCTATGAACTTCTCTCTGAAGACAACTTTGGCTTCTTCCCATAGGTTTTGATATGTTTTGTTCTCATTTTCCTTAGTTTAAGGTAGTTACTGATTTCTTTTGAGATTTCCTCAAAACTAACCCACTGTTAGTCTAAGAGTGTGTTGTTTAACGCCCATATCTTTGTGCCTAGTCTGTTTCTCTGGCCATTAGTGATTTCCAATTTCAATCCACTGTCGTCAGGGAAATTACTTTGTATAATCTCAATCTTTCTGAATCCATTGAGAGGTGTTCTGTGGCCTAGCATGTGGTCTATCTTGTTGTATGATACATGTGCACTCGAGAAGCATGTAAATCCTGCTGTATTTGTGTGTAGTGTTCTGTATATGTCTAGTAAAACCAGGTCCTCTAATGTATTGTTCAGAGCTTTTGTTTCTTTTTTTATTTAGTATTAATATTATTTAGTATTGCCTGAAGTGCAGGTTTCTTAATGGCATACTCTCTTAATTTCTGTTTATCTGTGAATATTTTGAACTCTCCATCATTTTTGAATGCCAATTTTGCTGGATAGAGAATTCGTAGGTGGAAGTTTTTTTCTTTCAGTACTTTGACTATGTTATACCACTATCTTCTTGCCTCCATGGTTTCAGATGAGAAATTAACACTTAATCTTACTGTCCTTCCCTTGTATGTGAGGGTTCTTTTGACAAGTATATGGCTTGGAGTTGGCCTGTTGGGATTTATACTGTTTGGGGTGCACTGTGATTCCTGGATCTGCACATCCATCTCTCTCAATAGAGTTGGGAAGTTTTCAGCGATCATTTCCTTCTAAGGTTTTGAAATGCAAGTGTTATATTTACTTCCTTAGTTGCTATGCACTTGTTTTCACTTACAATCCATGCCTAAGCACCCCTTTACCTAAGGCTATGCCAATTCAGTAGTTTTTTCACTTTTGAAATCTAAGTAAGATTATTTTTTCATTTGCTGCTATGCACGTGTTTTCACTTACAATCAACTTCAAAACACTTATTTTACCTAATGCTCAGTGAGTGTAGTCAGTTCTTCAGTTTTGATAACCAATAAAGAAACTTGTTTTATTGCCTACATTGCACGTGTTTTCACTTACAAATTTAAACACTGGTTTCACCTAATGCTTTGTGAATGCAGAAGGTACCTCAAGTTTGAAAGGTAAGTAAGATTCTTGTTTCCTTGTCTGCTTTGCACTTGCTTTCACATACAATTAAAATCAAAACACTGCTTTTAACAAATGCTATGCCAGTGCAGTTGTTTGTTCAATTTTGAAAACTAAGCATGATACTTGTTTCCTTTGCTGCAATGCACTTGTTTTCACTTACAATAAAATTCAAAACACTGGGATTACCTAACGCACTCTGAATGCAGGTGTTTCTTCAGTTTTGACAACTAAGGAAGATACTCTTTTCATTGGCAGCTTTGCATGTGTTTTGACTTACAATCAACTTAAAAACCATGGTTTACCTAAAACTCTGTGAATCCAGTTGGATTTTCAGTTTTGAAAATGAAGAAATATCTTGTTTCATTGGCTCCTCTGTACCTGGTTCATTTATAATCTATGTCAAAACACAGAATTAGCTTACGCTATGTGAAATCAGGAGATACTAAGCTTTTGAAATGCAAGGGCAATAAATGTTTCCTTGGCTGCTATGTACTTTTTTCACTTACTGAAAAATTCAAAACACAGGTTTTACATAACACTCTGTGTATTCAGGACATACTAAGGTTTTGAAATGCAAGTGTGATACTTTTTATCTTGGCTGCTTTGTATTCATTTTCATTTACAAACCATGTCAAAGCACCCCTTTACCTAAGGCTATGCCAGTGAAGTAGTTTCTTCACTTTTTAAATTTAAGTAAGATTCTTGTTTCATTTGCTGCTAGGCATGTGTTTTCACTTACAATCAACTTCAAAACACCGCTTTTACCTAATGCTCTGGGTATGCAGTTGGTTCTTCAGTTTTGAAAATGAGGAAAGAATCTTGTTTCATTGGTTGCTTTGCATGTCTTTTCACTTAAAATCAATTTCAAAACCCTGGTTTTCCTAATTCTTTGTGAATACAGGAGGTTCTTCACTTTTGTAAAGTAAGTAAGATACTTATTACCAAGGCTGCTATTCATTTGTTTTCACTTACTACCAATGTCAAAGGATTGCTTTTACCTAATGCTATGCCAATGCAGTAGTTTCTTCACTTCTGAAATCTAAGTAAGTTTCTTGTTTCGTTTGCTGCTATGACCATGTTTTCACTTACAATCAACTTCAAAACACTGGTTTTACCTTACACTCTGTGAATGCAGGAAGTATTTCAATTTTGAAATGTAAGTAAGATACATCATATTCTGGCTGCTGTGCACTTGCTTTCAATCACAATCAATATCAAAACACTGCTTTTACCTAATGCTATGCCAATGCAAAGATTTCTTCAGTTTTCGAAACTAAACCATATACTCAGTTCATTGGCAGCTATGCACTTGTTTTGAGTTACAAACAACTTCAAAATCCTAGTTTTAACCTAATTCTCTGTGAATTACTGGAGGTTCTTCACTTTTGTAAAGTAAGAAAGAGGGTTGTTTCCTCGGCTGCTATGCACTTGTTTTCAGTTATAACCAATGTCAAAACACTGCTTTTACCTAATGCTATGCAAATGCAGTAGTTTCTTCACTTTTAAAATCTAAGTATTCTTTGTCTCTCATTTCCTACTATGCAAGTGTTTTCACTTACAACATCAAAACACTGGTTTTCTGTAACAACCTGTGAATGCAGGAGCTACTTAAATTTTGAAAGATAGGTAAGATTCTTGTTACTTTGGCTGCTATGCACTTGGTTTAACTCACAGTCAATTTCAAAACCCTGCTTTTACCTAATGCTATGCCAAAACAATTGTTTCTTCAGTTTTGAAATCTAAGTAAGATTCTTGATTCATTTGCTGTTGTTCATGTTATTTCACTTACATTCGACTTCAACACACCTGTTTTACCTAATGCTCTGTGAATACTGTAAGTTTTTCCATTTGAAAAGTAAGACTGAGTCTTGTTTCTTTGACTGCTATGCATGTATTTTCACTTATAAACAAATCAAACCCTGGTTTTACCTAATGCCTTCTGAACACAGTTGATTATTTAGTTTTGAAAACTAAGAAAGAAACTTGTTTCAATGGCTGTTATGCACGTGTTTCCACTTAAAAATCAATGTGACTAACGTGGTTTTACATAATGCTCTGTGAACATAGGGGATGCTTCACTTTTGAAAAGTAAGTAAGATACTTGTTTCCTTAGCTGTTATGCACTTGTTTTCACATACAATCAATGTAAATACATGGCTTTTGTTTAGTGCTATGCCAATGCAGTAATTTCTTCAGTTTTGAAAACTAAGTAAGACATGTTTCCTTGCCTTCTATACACTTGTTTTCACTTAGACTCAAAGGCAAACACTAATTTTGTCTAACACAGTCTGAATGCAAGAAGTTCTCCAATTTTGCAAACAAACCAAAATCCTCATTTCATTGGTATCTTTGCACTTGTTTTGAGTTACACTCAACTTCAAAATTCTGGTTTTCACCTAAAGCTCTGTGAATACAGGAGGTTCTTCACTTTTGTAAAGGAAATGAGATACATTTTTCCTTGGCTGCTATGCCCTTATTTCACTTACAACCAATGTCAAAACACTGCTTTTACTATGCCAATGCAGTAGTTTCTTCACATTTTAAGTCAAAGTAAGTTTTTTGATTCACTTGCTGCTATGCGATGTTTTCACCTAAAATAAACTTCAAAACACAGGTTTTACCTAGCATTCTGTGAATGCTGGAGGTACTTCAATTTTGAAAGGTAAGTAAAATACTTGCTTCCTGGCCTATATGCACTTGTTTTCATTCACAATCAATGTCAAAACACTGCTTTTACCAAATGCTATGTCAATCCAGTGGTTTGTTCAGTTTTGAAATCTGTACATGATGCTTGTTTCCTTTGCTGCAATGCACTTGTTTTCACTTACAGTAAAGTTAAAAACACTTTTTTCCATATCACACTATGAATGCAGGTGTTTTTCAGTTTTGACAGCTTAGCCAAATTCTCTTTACATTGGGAGCTTTTTCCATGTTTTGACTTACAATGAACTTCAAAACCCTGGTTTAATAATGGCTGAAGACTTCCAAACTCTATTGAGAGAGATGGATGTACATATCCTGGAAGCACAGTGCACCCCAAACATTATTCCCAACAGAACAACTTCAAGACATATACATGTCAAAATGTCAAACGCTCAAGACAAACAGAAAATACTGAAAGAAAAAAACTTCCAGCTGTGAATTCTCAATTGAGCAAAACTGGCATTCAAAAATGATGGAGAGTTCAAAATATTTACTGATAAAAAGAAATAAAGAGTATGTCAAAAAGAAACCTGCACTTCAAGAAATACGAAAGGAAGTTCTACAAGTTGAAATGGAAAAAAACAAGGGAGAGAGAGTTGGAGGAGAGTTTAAAAACAACTAAAAAGACAAAAAAAGGAATGAAAACAACATATGGAATACATTAACCCAAAGAAAATATGGCTGAAGTAAGAAATTCATTGTGAGAAATAACACTGAATGTTAATGAAATAAATTCACCACTCAAGAGACACAGATTGGTAGAATGGATAAGGAAATATGATCCATCTACATGCTATCTACAAGAAACCCACCTTTGACCCAGGGATTCAAGGAGGCTGAAAGTGAATGGCTGGAAAAAAATTTTACAAGCAAACAGTAGCCAAAAAAGCACAGGAATAGCTTTCCAAATATCAGAAAACAGACTTTAAATGCAAAATTATTGTAATAGACAAAGATGGACACTATATATTAGTAAAGGGGGTAATATTTCAAGAAGAGAGGATAATAATAAACATTTATGCACCTAATCAGGGTGCCTCAAAACACATGAGTCAAGCACTGGAATAACTAAGTGGAGACATAATTACCTCTACAATTATAATGTGGGAATTTCATACATCATTATTACCATTAGACAGAACATCTAGACAGAGAATCAATTAAGAAACAAAGACTGTGAACAATACATTAGAAGATCTGGACTTAATAGACATACACAGAACACTATATGAAAATACACCAGGATTTAATTGCTTCTCCAGTGCACATGGATCATACTCCAAGATAGACCACATGCTAGGGCACAGAACAATTCTAAAAGAATTAAAAAAGATTGAGATTATACAAAGTAATTTCTCTGACCACAATGGAATAGAATTGGAAATCACTATGGCCAGAGAAACAGATTAGGCACAAAGATATGGAAGTTAAACAACACATTCTTCGACAAACAGTGGGTCAATGAGGAAATATCAAAAGAAATCAGTAACTATCTTAAAAGTAAGGAAAATGATAACAAAACATATAAAAAACTATGGGATGCAGGCAAAGCTGCTGAGATGGAAGTTCATAGCCATAAATACACATATTAAAAAAGAAAAAAGAACTAAAATTGAAGACCTAACTGCACACTTGGAGGCATTGGAAAAACAACAACAAACTAAACACAAAGGAAGTAGAAAAAAGAAAATAACAATGATTAGGGCAAAACTAAATAAAATGGAGAGTAAGAAAGCCCTAGGGGGAAAAAAACAAACAAAAAGCTGTTTCTTTGAGATCAATAATATTGACAAACCTTTAGCCAGACTAAGAAAAAGAGAGAACAGAAGAAAATACAGAAAATAAGGAATGAGAAAGGGGATATCACTACTAACCCCACAGAAATAAAGAGTATCATAAGATGATACTTTGAAAAATTATATTCCAACAAGAATGAAAATTTAGAGAAAATGGAAAAATTCCTAGAACCTCATAAAAATCCACATTGATGAAAGAGAAATTGATGAACTCAACAGTCCAATTTAATGAAAGAGAAAGACTCAGTCATCAAAAGCCAACTAAAAAGAGCCAAGGGCAAGATGGATTCACAGCTGAATTTTACCAAGCATTCCAGATGGTGGTAAAACCAATTCTCTTTAAGATCTTCCAAAAATAGTAGTAGAAGGAATATTGCCTAACTCATTCTACGATGCCAATATTATCCTTATACCAAAACCAAAGATATCACAAGAAAGGAAAATTACAGACCGATTTCTCTAATGAACCTAGATGCTAAAATCCTCAAAAAAATACTTGCAAATCACATTCAACAACATATCAAATGGATTATACACCATGATCAAGGGAGTTTCATCCCGGGTATGCAAGGATGGTTTAATATAAGGAAATCAATCAATGCAATACACCACACAAACAGATTGAAAAAAAAATCCCATGATAATCTCTATAGATCCAGAAAAACATTCAACAACATAGAGCTCTTTCCTGATATAAACACTGCAAAGATAGGAATAGAAGAAAAGTTTCTGAAAATGATGAAGGGTATATTTGACAAACCCAAAGCTAACATCATCTTCAATGGTGAAATCCTAAAAGCCTTCCATCTGAGATCAGGAACATGACAAGGATGTCCACTATCACCACTCCTCTTTAACATTGTCTTAGAAGTACTTGCTCAATCTCTGAGGCAAGAAAAAGATATAAAAGGCGTCCAAATTGGAAAAGAAAAAGAAAAAAATTCAATAATTTCAGATGACATGATCCTGTATGTAGAAAGCCTTGAGAAATCTAAAACAAAGGTTCTAGAATTTATAAAAGAGTTCAGTAATGTTGTAGGCTTTAAGGTCAGTGATCAACAATCAGTAGCATTTCTGTAAACCAATATTGAGCAATCTGAGGAGGAAATCAAGGAAAAAAACACCATTTCCAATAATAACTAAAAGAATCAAATACCTAGGAAAAAATTTAACTAAAGATGCAAAGGACTTATATACAGAAAACTACACAACACTGTTAAAGGAAATCAAAGAAGACTTAAATAAATGGAAGAATATTCCCTGTTCATGGATAGGAAAACTAAACATCACAAGATGTCTATCCTAACCAAAGTAATCTACAGATTTAATGAAATCCCAATATATATCAATACTGTATTTTTTAAGGAACTAGAAAAACTAACTACAAAATATATTTAGAAATGTAAGAGGCCCCAAATTGCCAAAGATATATTGAAAAAGAAAAATGAAGTTGGAGGTATCACATTACCTGACTTCAAAATAAAGTATAAAGCTACATTGCTCAAAGATGCATGGTGTTGTCACAAGGCTAGACCTACTGACCAATGGAACCTAATTGAGAGTTCTGATACAGATCATTGCATAAACAGTCATCTGATATTTTACAAGGCCATGAAGCCCACTCAGTGGGGAGTGAATTGCCTCTTAAACAAGTGGTGCTTGGAGAACTGGATATCCGCATCTAAAAAAGTAAGAGAGTAATACCATCTCACACCTTATACAAAAATCAACTCCAGATGTATCAAAAATCTAAACATAAGATCCAAAACCATAAAGACCTTGGAAGATAACGTAAGGAAGCATCTACAGGACCTTGTAATAGGAAACAGTTTCATGAACTTCACACCCAAAGCACAAGCAGCAAAAGAAAAAATAGATAAATGGGATCTGCTCAAAATTAAAAATTTCTGCACCTCAAAGGACGTTATTAAGAAAATAAAAAGACAGCTTACCCAATGGAGAAAATATTTGGTAACCATATACCTGATTGGAGCCTAATATCCTGCATATATAAATAATTCCTACACCTCAAAAATAAAAAGACAAGCAACCCATTTAAAAAATGTGCAAGTGACCTGAAAAAACACTTCTCCAAGGAAGAAACAAAAATCGCTAAAAACCACATGAAAAAATGCTCAACATTGTTAGCTATTAGGGAAATGCAAATCAAAACGACAGTGAGATACTATCTTACACCCATCAGAATGGCAGCTATTAAAAAACAGCAGACTATATGTGTTGGAGAGGATGTGGAGGAAAAGGAACACTCATCGACTACTGGTGGGATTGTGGAATGATCCAGCCACTGTGGAGGACAATTTGACGTTTTTTCAGAAAACCAAGAATAAATCTTCCATATGATCCAGAGATTCCACTGCTGGAAGAATTGAAAGCAAACACATGAACAGATATATGCACCTTATGTTTACAGCGTCATTGTTCAAAATTGCCAAAACCTGGAATCAGCCCTGATGCCCATCAACAGAAGAATGGATAAAGAAAATGTGTTACATATATACAATGGTATATTACTCAGCTGTAAGAAAGAATAAAGTGCTAACAAATGGGAAAACATGGATGAATCTTGAAGACCTTATGTTGAGTGAAGTAAGCCAGGCATTGAATGATGACAGTATATGAACTCACTGATTTGAATTGAGGAAAGTGAGCTGTCTCTGAGAATCATTAAAAGGGAGAGAAAGAGAAGAGAAGGATGTGAGCCATCACCCATATGGATATAATCTATGGTAAAGTGATAGACTATAGTTGCATATTGAAGGTTAGGACAGGTGGGTAGTGATATTACTGGGTTTCATGGTGCAGCGTTGACAGGTGGGTAGATTAGGAAGGGCAGATTAGAATACCCAGGATACAGGGGGGTGTTATGGGAGGGGAACAAGGTGCCTAATGGGGAGGAAAATGAGCATGTCAAGTTATCTTGTTACATGTAAATATGAATCTTGTCATTCAATGAGATAAGGCAGGAGAGTGTCATTTGCCCCAGGGCGATGGGGAGGAAAGAACAGAAAAGATCAAACAGGGGGTATTTAATGGTCAGGGTAAATGATTTTCATTACCTTACAGTGATGGACACAGGATATGGTAAATATCATCAAAAATTATTAAACCATGCCATCTAAAGTGTAAATTATACAGTAAACTATTGAAAATGTTTAGTAACTATGTTTCACTATCTGTATAAAAGTTATAAAAATCCTACCATCCACATAAAAAGCTTTTAATATTGGGTGAGCAAAGGGGAAGGAGGTTGGGTATATGAGAGGCTCTAGTTTTTTGTGTGTGACTTTGCTGTGACCTAAAACTTCTATGAAAATTAAATGAACATTTGGGAGACAGTAGGGAGTGAGAGGCGGAAGGTGCCATTGTACAGACTGAACACCCGATAATGCAGTGATAAAATGAAATAATAATAATTTTTAAAATTTTTAATTAAAAAATTTTCCCAATTTTTTGAATGTCCCAATCCTTTAATTTAATTTTAATTTTAGGTTTATTTCTGAGTTTCCATGTATTTTATCTCTTACACTTACGCTTATCATAATTTCATTTTCCTATTAATTTTATTTGGCTATTATATACTTCATCTTCAAGGAAGGTTTAGATCACAGAAGGGTACAATTGGGGCAGGAGAGAATAATTGGCATGGGGTGTCCGGAATGAGGATTTCATGGGAGGAAGTTGACCTGAATATACCTGAAAAATATATAAAAATGTTCAAATGATCAACGGGTGGGGCTTGGTCATAGTGGGTAGACATTCACTCAATAAATGATGGAATACTGAATTCCCAGCCTGGAAATCTCTGCCACATTCTCCAAAGGAGCAGCAACAGTTCCCAAGTGCAGGGGCAGTGTCTGCCAAAGGAGGATGGTCCACTGATGTGTTCTTGTTATTGATGAGTAGCCTTAAGAGACTTTGCTCTTGTAATTGAAACTTAGCCTACTCTTATGGGGTGCCTAAGGGTTGCCACCTGAAAGTCTCCTTGTTGCTCAAATGTGGCCTCTCTGTAAGCCAAACTCAGGATATGAATGCATTACCTTCCCCCCAACATGAGTCATTATCCCCGGGGATGAGCCTCCCTGGCAACAAGGGTTTAATAACAACTGCCATCTGGTAATATGAAAAAAAACCTTGAATAAAAGAGGGAAAAGGTAAAGACAAATGAGTTCATGTGGCTAAGAGACTTCAAAGAGAGTCGGGAGGTTATCCCAGAGGTAACACTTATACACAACTCCGTAGGATCTCATAGGACAAATAAGGGGATATCACCACACACAGAGGGGCTCTTGAGGGCTCTGGAGACACTAGGTCCTATATGGTGGGGTATAGCTCCAGATATTGATGCCTTGTCAGTGGGCTATACTTTGGAATCTGTGCTCCTGAGGGTGACATAGTTGAACTCAAATAAGTCTTGCCTGCACATGGTCCATCAGTCCCTTCTCTTCAAACCTATATGTGTTGCTGGAGATTGTAGGTGTACTTCCAGAGAATCAAGCCTTTGGCCTTCCCATATGCCAACTGTGCCTGGAATCTCGGTGGAGCTGCAACTCCTGCTCTACAGCTCAATGGACTCACCCAAGTCACCCAGAGATGAGACGATGATGAACAACAGCCATTCCAGTGAATGGAGAGAGCGTGCAGCTGCAGGCAGGATAATCCCATCCATCATATCCATGGGATATGGGCTACCTCTCACTTGGAGGTAGAGTAGGCATCACCATCCCAAACGCCTCAGGTTGGGGGAAGAGCTATGGACTAGAGTGAAATTAATGGTATTTTCTTGTAGACATATTTTGATTCAAGTAATGGAAGAAATTACTGCAGTGAGGTGGAGCCAGTGTCCACTGGATGATTTGGGGACAGTTAAGGGAAAAGCAGTTGTAATACAGTGGCTTTTTCAGGACTTGGTTATTCTCCTAAGTGACATTACAATGACAGATATAGGCCATTTTACATCAGCATATAACATGCAGAACTGTGTGGGAGAGAGTGAGGTGTACAATGTGAACTATGGTCCATATTTAGTGGCAAAACCCCAGGAGGTATATATCCATTGCAGGTGATGTGCCACAGTAATGAAAGATGTTAATGTGGGATGTTATGGGAGGTGTAGAAGGTGGGGAACATGTGAATCCCTGCAATTTTTGTGTAAAATTTATGTAACTTAAGCATCTTTAAAAATATTAAAAAAAAGAAAAGCTTAGTACCTCCTGAATTCACAGAGTGTTAACTAAAAATCTGTGTTTTAACATTGATTATAAGTAAAAACACATGCAGAGCAGCCAATTCAACAAAATTCTCTCTTCATTTTCAAAACTGAAAACTGACTGCATTCACAGAGTTTTATGTAAACCAGGGTTTTGAAGTTGATTGTAAGTCAAAACATGTGCATAGCTGTCAATGAAAAGAGTATCTTGCTTAGGTGTCAAAACGGAGGAAATGCCTGCATTCAGTATGTGTTAGATAAAACCAGTGTTTTGAATTTTATTGTAAGTGAAAGCAAGTGCATTGCAGCAAAGGAAACACTTATCATGCTTAGTTTTCAAAACTGAGCAAACCACTGCATTGGCATAGCATTTGGTAAAAGCAGTGTTTGACTTTGTGTGTGAAAACAAGTGCATAGAAGCCAATTAAACAAGTATTTTACTTACGTTTCAATATTGAAGTACCTCCTGCTTTTAGAGAATATTAAGTAAAACTAGTGTTTTGAAGTTAATTGTTGGTGAAAACACATGCATAGCAGTAATGAATCAAGAATCTTACATTGATTTCAAAGGTGAAGAAACTACTGCATTGACAGAATATTAGGAAAAAGTGATGTTTTGACATTGGTTCTAAGGAAAACCAGTGCAAAGCAGCCAAGGAAAGAAGTATCTTATTTACTTTACAAAAGTGATGAACCATTTCTTTAGGTATTTTTAAATTTCTTTTAGCATTGTTTTGTAGTTTTCTGCATATAGGTCCTGTACTTCTTTGGTTAAATTAACTCCTAGGTATTTGAGACTTTTTGTTGCTATTGAAAATGGAATTTTCCTCCTGATTTCCTCCTCAGGTTGTTCAGTACTAGTGTACAAAAACATTACTGACTTTTGCGTGTTGATCTTGTATCCTGCCACTTTGCTGAACTCATGTATTAGTTCAAGTAGCTTTGTCGTGGATACTTCAGGGTTTTCTAAGTACAGGATCATGTCATCTGCAAACAGTGAGAGTTTTACTTCCTCTTTTTCAATTTAGACGCCTTCAATTTTTTTTTCTTGTCTAATGGCCCTAGCTAGAACTTCTAGTAAAATGCTGAATAACA
Organism: Cabassous unicinctus; assembly: GCA_029593785.1. Taxonomy (NCBI): domain Eukaryota; kingdom Metazoa; phylum Chordata; class Mammalia; order Cingulata; family Chlamyphoridae; genus Cabassous; species Cabassous unicinctus. The sequence continues at coordinate 23,400 of JAQZBX010034210.1, forward strand.
ATGGTGACAGTGGGCATCCTTGTCTTGTTCCCGATCTTAGAGGAAAAGCTTTAAACCTTTCCCCATTGAGTATGATGTTGGCTGTGGGTTTTTCATATATGCCTTTTATCATAGGGAGGTATTTTCCTTTTATTCCTATCTTTTGAAGTATTTTTATCAAGAAAGGATGTTGGATTTTGTCAAATGCCTTTTCTGCATCGATTGAGATGATCATGTGGTTTTTTTCCTTCAATTTGTTAATGTGGTGTATTACATTGATTGATTTTCTTATGTTGAACCAGCCTTGCATACCAGGAATAAATCCCACTTGGTCGTGATGTATAAGTCTTTTAATATGCTGTTGGATTCGATTTGCAAGTATTTTGTTGAAAATTTTTGCATCTATGTTCATTAGAGAGATTGGTCTGTAATTTTCTTTTCTTGTGGAATCTTTACCTGGCTTTGGTATTAGGGTGATGTTGGCTTCATAAAATGCGTTGGGTAGTTTTCCCTCCTCTTCAATTTTTTGGAAGAGTTTAAACAAGATTGGTGTTAATTCTTTTTGAAATGTTTGGTAGAATTCACCTGTGAAGCCATCTGGTCCTGGACTTTTCTTTGCTGAGAGATTTTTGATGACGGATTCAATCTCCTTAATTGTGATTGGTTTGTTAAATTCTTGTATTTCTTGTAGCGTCAGTGTAGGTTGGTTATGCATTTCTAGAAATTTGTCCATTTCATCTAGGTTGTCTAGTTTGTTGGCATATAGATTTTCATAATATCCTCTTATGATTCTTTTTATTTATTTGGGCTCATTTGTAATTTCCCCCCTTTCATTTCTGATTGTATTTATTTGCATATTCTCTCTTTTTTTCTTTGTTAGTCTAGCGAGGGTTTTGTCAATTTTATTGATCTTCTCAAAAAACCAGCTTTTGGTTTTGTTGATTTTCTCTATTGCTTTTCTTTTCTCATTTTCATTTATTTCTGCTCTAATCTTTATTATTTCTTTCCTTCTGCTTGCTTTGGGATTGGTTTGCTGTTTTTTTTCTAGTTTCTCTAGTTGTTCCATTAAATCTTTGAGTTTAGCTCTTTCTTGTTTTTTAATATAGGCATTTAGGGCTATAAATTTCCCTCTCAAGCCTGCCTTCACTGTATCTCATAAGTTTTGATACGTTGTGTTCTCATTTTCATTTGTCTCAATATATTTACTGATTTCACTTGCAATTTCTTCTTTGACCCACTGAATATTTAGGATTGTGTTGTTCAGTCTCCACACATTGGCAAATTTACTTTTTTCCTGTCTGTTATTGATCTCTAGTTTCATTCCATTGTGATCTGAGAAGGTGCTTTGTATAATTTCAATAATTTTATATTTATTGAAAGCTGCATTGTAACCTAACATGTGGTCTATCCTGGAGAAAGATCCTTGGGCACTTGAGAAGAATGTATTACCCACTGAGTTTGGATGCAGTGTTCTGCATATGTCTGTTAGGCCTAAATTGTTTATCATATTGTTCAAGTTCTCTGTTTCCTTGTTGATCTTCTGTTTAGTTGTTCTATCTAATGATGTGAGAGGGGTGTTGAAGTCTCCGACGATTATTGTAGAAATGTCTATTTCTCCCTTCAGTTTGGCCAGAGTTTGTCTCATATATTTTGGGGCACCCTGGTTAGGTGCATAGATATTTATGACTGTTATAT
>JAQZBX010034211.1:0-12008 GCA_029593785.1 Cabassous unicinctus
TATACAACCTTTTAACTTGAAAACTATAAATATTACTGAAATTCAAGAAGTCCTAATAATGGAGTAATAAATCCAAGAAGTCCTAATGAATGGAGTGATATGCTATGTTCTTAGACTAATAGACTCCATATTGTTAAAATGTTGAGTCTCCCAAATTAATATATTCAATCCAATCCCAATCAATATCTCAGAATTTTTGGAAGTTGACAAGCTGATTCTAAAATTTATGAGGAAATACAAAAGGCCGAGAATAGCCAAGGTAGCCTTGAAGAACAACAACAAAGTAGGAGGTAAAAGAATTGGAAAAACACTTGAAGAAAAGAATATCCAAATGTCCAATAAACATATGAAAAGATAGTCAATTTTATTAGTCATCAGAGAAATGCAAATTGAGACCACAATAAGATACTATTTTATACCCACCAAAATGACTAAATTGAAAAAGATAGAAAATTAAAGTATTGGTAAATATGTTGAAAACCAGAATTGCTGTTAAAAATGTTAGTACAACCACTTTGGAAAACTGTTTAGTACTGAACAAATTCATACCCTGTTATCCAGCAATTTCATTTGAAGGGATGATAAACCTACATGAAGTAACCAAAAGACATAGTCATAGCATATGTATATTCATATGAATGCAATGAATGTTCATAGTAGTACTATTTGATGAGAGGCCCTTGAAACTATCTGTGGCAGCTTGATATTATTTATGAATTCCAAAAATAGATATTGGATTATGTTTGTACACTGGTCTGTTCCTCTGGGCATATTAGATTGTATTAGATTCAGAGGTTTCACCTTTACTTGATTAAATTAAGATTGGGGCTTTGATTCGGCCACATCAGTAGGACGTTGAGTCCCTGTCCCCTTGTTGGGCAGACACTAAGACAGAAAAAGGACACAGCAGAGAAGAGAACTGAGTTTTTGAACACGAGCCCCCAGGAGAGAGCCAAGCCATTCACCTGATAGTTTGCAGCTGCATGAACCAGAGCCTTGAATCTGAGCCTGGGAAAGAGACGAGCTCTCCATCCTACAGCTGAGATCAGAAGAGGCTGGGCCCACTAGCCTTAAGAGGAAGAGGAAAGCTGAACCCTCGTAGACATTGCCTGCCATCTTGCTTCAATACGTGGCAAATGACTTTGGGTGAAAAAGTACCTCTTATGGTACCTTAAGGTGAACACTTTAAGGCCTTGTGACTGTAAGCTTCTACCCCAAATAAATACCCTTATAAAAGCCAACGGAATTCTGGTACTTTGCATCAGCACCCCTTTGGCTGACTAATACACTATCTAACTGTCTGTTGAAGTAGAATTGTACGTACTGTGGTATATTCACATGATGAAATATTATTCATTGATGAGAATGAATATACTGCAATTGCCAATTACAATATGAATAATTCTTGTAGCAATTATGTTGAGTCCAAGAAGCCAGATACAAAAGAGTATATACAGTCTGATTCTATTTATATAAAGTATAAAAGTAGGTAAAATGGTTGTTAGAAATAAGGCTACACTTTAGGAGGTATGATTGGAACGAGACATGAGGTAGAGATTTCCGGATGTTGATAATGTTTTGTTTCTTGATCTGAGTGCTGGTTATACTTTGCTAATTTTGTGAAAATTCATTGAGGTGTATGTGTATGATATGTGCACTTTCTCCCAATATATTATACTTCAGTAAAAGATGTTTAAAATCGTAATGATCTCTATATTTTGAATTATCTTGGTCGTTGAATATATCTTCCCATTGGTTTAAAATTACCCAGGTAGGTTCCAAGGCTATCCTAATCATCCTCCAACCCTTGACTGCTGCCTTTGCTTTCAAATGACACTGAGTACTGAGTGGATCTAGAAGCTCAGTTGAGAACTTAGTTGACCAGAGTGGGAAGGGCAGAAAGAAGACTTATAGAAGAAGGAGGAGGGAATAGAGGGAAGTGAGTTGTCTGAGTGCATCTTTGAGGGAAAACGTGTACACTTGTGGGTAAAAACTAAAGATTAATATGTCCACATATTCCCGTTTTAAATAAAAATGAATTGAAACTCCAGAAGTTTAACTGCTCACAAAATTTTAAATGCGCATTTAAACCAGTCATGAAATGCAAATATGTTCTTTATTTAAAGATTAATTATGCATTTATAAATAATTACTTGTAAACAAGAGATATTTTAAATATAGTAACTTTTAATATCTTTTCTTATAGATCAATCAGATCATAATTTGCTTAGCAAATTCTTTTCATTTCTAAATTTCCCTATCCAGTTTAATTAAATGTGGATTCTTAAGAATCTAAATAGTGAACTTTTTCCCATAAGAAATGTTTTTATAAGTTTCTTTTTTTTTAAAGGTGGTATGTTATTTTGTTATGATGTTTCAACATACCAGAGTAAAGATGGCAAACCATTGAATCGATTAATGGCCAGTAGAGGGCGAAGTTTCAAGCAGATATCACTTGCTCTTGTACATGAGGTAGGTACCTCCCTATTCTTTGCAACAGGCTCTTTCTTTATATATGCTTTGGGAGTTCACTCCTTCATTTTGTATTTGTGAAATTTATTGTTTGCTGGAAAATACGATCACCAAAAATATAATTTTTCTTTTTATCATGCTTTGAAAGGCAACCAAAGTAGTTGATTCAACTGACAATTTTCATGTTTTTCTGAATAAAACTGGCATGCTTCCTCTGCTGTCTAATTATTAGGGAGTGATGTCTGGGAATTTGGTTAATTTTATCAATGTTTTAACTTTCATTTTTCTTAATAAATATCAATTTATTTTAAAGAACTAATATTGCCTATTTACTCCAATCCTTTCCAAGTTGTAGGGCACTCATTCTTGTATTTTGTGAGTGTTGGGAATTAACAGTGGAAAAGTGTTCAGAAAAAAATCCTTGACTTTGGTGTTTATTTTTCCTTTAAGCTATCCCTTTAAAATAAGATTGTATAATGCCCATTAGATGATTTTCATGAAACTGGTCATCGCAGATTGCAGGAATGGCAGGGGAAAGAGGGAAATTTATATTTGTTGTTTTTAAATTGTATTAAACTTAGTTACTCATTCAGATGTATATAAATTAAAATGCTCGAATTATATAATAACAAAACAATATTTCAGCAAAGAAGTTTGTTTTATATCATTTATAATAGGTCATTTAACAGTTATAAATGAACATATTTGAATTGTAAAAATTTAATGGACTTGATATAAAAGTAGTTGTCACTTCTAAAATATGTTTATATAAATTCTTATTTTGATGCAAAATTTATAAATCTTGGTATCACTAATTTGGTTTGATTATATTCTATATCACACCAATCACCACCAGTTTAATAGCAAGTACAGAGAGTTTTAAAAGACCTGTCTTTACACTATGCCACCCTCTTCCTTTCATATATTTAGTTAGAGTTGAAATTAAGCAAATACTTGGTTGAGAAACTTTTTTGTCTAATACAATGCCTTCATTCAACTAAAGAGGGAAAAAGGATCTGGGAGCAATGTCTCTATGAAAAGAAGAGTGGTTTAATTTCACAAAAGAAGGAAAAACAGGTGATCTCCATATTGGTTTATCCCCTAGCATCTCATTAGTTGGCATGGAAAAGGGAGTGCTTTGATAGCTGTTTGTGTTCTTGAGCTGTGTTTTAGGTATTTGAAGGCTAACTAAAACAGAAAGCTTTAATGGAAAGCTATTATTAAAAAACTAACCATCAGGAAAGACTTAATGTGAAAGACAGCAGAAGACATCTGATAAATTGAGCTAATGGTATCAAAACTTCAAAGGTAGAAATGAAGTCATGAAGCATATGACAATGTGGATGAACCTGGAGGACATTGTGTTGAGTGAAGCAAGCTGGACACAAAAGGACAAATACCGGATGATTGTGCTATTACGAACTAAATATATTATGTTAACTCATGGAATTAATAATTAGAATATAGGTCACCAGAAGATAGAATGAGGGTAGAGAATGGAAAGCTGATGATTAATCTGTACAGAATTGTTTAAAAGGTTGTTTGTAAATCTTTGGAAATGAATGGAAATGGTGAGAGCACATCATGCTGTTTGTGACTAGCAGAGCTATTATATGAGTATGACAGTGGTTGAAAGGGAAATCCTGAGGACATGTATATTACTAGAAGGAAAGCTAAAAAATGTAACATGGGACTGTATAACATAAGGAAACCTCATGTAAAATTTAAAAAGTGGGTTATATTGCATAGATAAGACTCTTTCTATAAAATATAAATACAAATAAACTAGAGAGAAGGAAACAGAATAGCAGCTATGTATGGCAGGGGAAGCATAGAGAGATTGAGAGGTGATGAGTTTTGTTAGTTTGGTTAGTTTTTGTTTTTTATTATTATTATTACTGGAATAATGAAAATGCTTTAAAAATTATTGAAGTGATGAATGCACAACTATTTGATTATACCAAATACCATTGATTGTATATTTTGGATGGATTTATGCTTTATTAATATGTATCAATAAAATTGATTTGTTAAAAAAATTATGAGGTGAGAATAGAGAAATTCTATGGGGGTAAGATACTTGTTGCTTGTATTGTAGAGGGCCTAGCAAATTTCAGAGAAGAGGTTTTAGGAGTCAAGTGGAAGTCATACTGGAAAAAATGACCAAGTCTATGGTAGGATTTCAGTTTGGATTCCATCTTCTGTTTACTATAGTATTCTATCTTCCATGTCCATTTGTAAAACTAGGCTAAGATAAGGAATGAGCATATAATTTCTCAAAGGATGTGACAACAAATAATATTAATTTTAAGAGCTACTTAACAATAACATTTGCGATAACAGCTAATAATTAGCTTAGGCATTTTTTAAATTGTTAGACATATGTTAGTTTATTTAATCTCTACATTAATGCTCTGAGTTAGGTACTATTATCACCAGTTTATAATGAAGAAAGTTCTATGCTCAAGGTCACAGAGCTTAGAAATTGAAACCAGACAGTCTGGTTTCAAAAACCTTGAACTTCAGTGCTATGCTGTATGCTCCCACGTTAAGCACAGAATGATTTTTAGGTATCTTTGGATCCTTCCAAAATTAATCTAGAACCTCCTTACTCTTCTCCTTGTTTCTAGATTTTTTGTTGTTGTTGTTGTTGTTATAGTCCATATGGTATTCTTTCAGAAGAAGTTTCTCCAAACTCTGTTCCCACCACTCCTCTATTCAGAGTCTTTTTATTTTAGTCTTTCTTGAGAATTTTACACATTCAAAAAAACAAAGAGAACAATATAATAGATCTCCATCTATCCATCATCCAGCTTTAACAATTATCAAAACTTTGCTTGCGGGAAACAGATGTGGCTCAAGCTATTGGGCTCCCGTCTACCATATAGGAGGTCCAGCGTTTGATTTCCAGGGCCTTCTGGTGAAAGGCAAGCTGGCCTGCATGGCCACAGCTGGCTCAAGCAGAGAGCTGGCCCACGCGGAATGCTAGTCCGTGCAGGAGTGCTTGCCTGCTCAGGAGTGCTGGCCCACACGGAGAGCTGGCACAGCAAGATGATGCAACAAAAAGAGGCACAAAGGAGAGACAATAAGAGGTGCAACAGACCAGGGAGCTGAGGTGGCACAAGAGATTGAGCACCTCTCCCACTCCGGAAGGTCCCAGGATCAGTTTCCAGTGCCGCCTAAAGAGAAGACAAGCAGACACAGAAGAAGGCACAGCGAATGGACAAAGAGAGCAGACAGCGAGCGCAAAACAACGAGGGGTGGGGAGAAATAAATAAATAAATCTTTAAAAAAAACCAAACAGAAAACTTTGCTTGTTAATCTTTGACTCATCTTTCTTTTTCTGGAATATTATAAAATAAAGTCCATATATCATACAATTTCATCTTATCTATTAGATAAGCACTTTTAAAAGCATTAACTTATGCCATTTTTATAGCTAACAAAAATTAACATTTTTAAATGTCAGGTTTATTGAGGTATAATTTATATAGAATACAATTCACTCTTTTTAGGTGTGAAGTATTATTAAGTTTGACAAATATATACAGTTGTATAACAACCACCATGATCAATTTATAGAATATTTATATCACTCTAAAAGTTCCTTTGTGCCCCTTTGTATCTACCTCTCCCCCACCCCCAGTTCCTTGCAACTGCTGATACGGTTTCTGTCTTTAAAATCTGCCCTTTTCAGAATGTTATATAAATGGAATCACAATATGGAACATTTTGTGTCCAGCTTTTTTAACTTAGCTTATTGCTTTTCAGATTTATCTGTGTTGTTGCATATATCAATAATTCATTCCTTTTCATTGCTAAGTAGTATTCCATTGTTTGGCAGTACCCAATTTGTCTATTAATTCACCAGTTGGTGAACCTTTGGGTTGTTTCTAGTTTGGGGTAATTATGAATAAAGCTGTTATAAACATTCTAACATAGTTCTATGTATGGACAGAGGTTTTCATTTCTTTTTAGTAAATAAGTATCCAGGAGTGGGATTGCTACGTAATATGGTAAGTTCATGTTTTACGTTATAAGAAACTGCCACACTGTTTTCCTAAGTGGCTGCCCCATTTTGAACGCCCAGCAGCTATATATGAGAATTCCAGTTTCTCTACCTCCTTACTGGTGCTTGGTATGGTCAAGTTTTAAAATTTTAGCCGTATTAATAGGTAGATACTAGTTTCTTTTTGTGGTATAATTTGCATTTTCCTTAATAATTAATGATGTTGAGCATTTTCTCACGTGCTTATTTGCCTTCCATATCTTTTCTTCCATGAAGTGTCTGTTCTGATCTGTTGTGCGTTTATTTACTGAGTTTTTGTTGTTTTTTGTTATTTTGTTTGTTTTCAAAAGAGAGTTCTTTATATATTCTCAAGAAATATATATGCTGAGAAACATGTTTTGCAAATATTTTCCCCAGTCTGTAACTTGCCTATTCATTTCCTAAACAGTGTTTTAGAAGAGTGTTTTTGTAATACTGAAAAATTCCAGTTTACCAAGTTTTTCTTTTATAGTTCTTGCCTTTTGTCTAACCTGAGGTCACAAAGATTTTGTTTCCCTTTTTTTTCCTGTCTTTTTTCTTATTTCTTTTTAAAATGGAGATATAATTTACATACCATAGAATTCATCCATTTAAAGTGGATTCAATGGTTTTTAGTATATTCAGAGTTGTGCAACCATCACCACAATAAATTTTAGAACATTTTTATTAACTCCCAAAAGAAACCTTACACCCATTAGCAGTCACTCCCCAGTCCGTCTTTCCCTTCAGCCCTAGGCAACTGTTAATCCACTTTTCATCTCTAAAGATTTTCTTATTAATATGTGGAAGTTTTTAATAAATGGAATCATATAGTATAGGCCTTTTGTGTCCTGCTTCTTTCACTTAGCATGATGTCTTCAAGGCTCATCCATGTCTTAGCATCTATCAGTATTTCATTCCTTTTTATATGGCTTAATAATATTCCATTGTATGGATATACCACATTTGTTTATTCATTTATCAGTCAATGGATTTCCTATGTTTTCTTATTGAAGTTTTATAGTTTAAGATTTTACATGTTGGCCTCTGATTCATTTATAATTTTTCTTTAAAATAAGAATTATATTAGTTGAAAATACTCTCCTTTCTTCACTGAATTACCTGGGAATCTTTTTCAAAAATAATTTGCCTATGTATTTATGGGTCTATTTCTGAACTTAATTATTTCATTGATCTGTCCTTATGCCAAACCACACAATGTTGAGTATATCACTTTATAATAAATCTTGAAATCAAGTACTATGAGTCCTCCACTTTGTTCTTTTTTTTTCAATGAAATTTTGGCTATTCTAAGCCATTTGCTTTTCCATAAAATTTTAAATCAGCTTTGACAAACTACCAAAAAAAAAAAAAAAGCCCTCCTACAGTTTTGATTGGAATTGCATTAAATCTATAGGTCAATTTGGGGAAGTACTGGCATTTTAAGAATTTTGAGTCTTTTGACCCATGAGCAAGGTATGTATCTCTCCATTTATTTAGACTTTCTTTGGTTTTTCTCATCAATGTTTTGTTCTTCTTATATTACAGATCTTGTACATATTTTGTTATATTTCATAAGTATTTTATATCTAAGTATTTTTAATTTTCAATTGTTTACTAATATATAAACATACAATTGATGTTTTTCTATAACCTTTCAAAACTTATTTATATGTTTTTGCTCTATATATGTTTTTTGTAGATTTTCTCTGGATTTCATTGTAATGTTGTATAAGAATAAAGTTAGTTTTAATTTTTTCTATCTGATCTGTATGCTTTCATATCTTTTCTTGCCTCATTGCTCTAACACCTCCAGTACAATGTCAAATAAGAGTAGTAAAAGCAGTTGTTCTTGTCCTGTTCATAGTCTTGAGGGAAACCATTCAGCGTTTCATTATTAAGTATGATATTAGTGTAGGTTTTTTTTTTTGTACATTTCTGTTTAGTTTGCTAAAAGCTACTAGGAGCAATATACCAGAAATGGGTTGGCTTTTACAATGGGAATTTACTAGGTTAAAAGCTTCCTGTTCTGGGGAGCAGATGTGGCTTGAGCAGTTGAGTGCCCGCCTCCCACATTGGAGGTCCCGGTTCCTGGTGCCTCCTGAAAGAACAAAAACAAACAATGCAGACAAGAAAACCAACTCAGGGAAGCCCATGTGGCTCAGTGGTTGTGTACCAGATTCCCACATATGAGGTCCTGGGTTCAATCCCTGGTTCCCAGTACCTTGAAAAAAAAAAAAAAGCTTACTGTTCTGAGGCCATGAAAGTGTCCAAATCAAGGCATCATCAGGAGATCCTTTTCTATGAGCTCCTGCTATGGCTGATCAGGTACATGGCAGGGCACAAATGCAGTGTCGGCTTGCCTCTCCCCTATCCTCCAGGGCCTTCTCTCTCAGCTTCTGGGTTCCTCTCTGTCTCTGTGGCCTTCTTTCTGTGCCTGTGGCTTTTTATTCCTACATTTATAAAGGACTCCAGTAAGAGGATTAAGACCCACCCTGTGTCATGCCCTACTGAAGAAATCTAATCAAAAGGAAGTTCCCTATCTGAATCTAATCAAAAGCTCCCATCTATAATAGGTTTACATGAACAGGAATGGATTAGCTTTAAGAACAGGATTTTCTGGGATCCACTCAGCTTCAGACTGTCACAATATTCTTTATCAGGCTGAGAAAGTTCCATTTCATTTCTAAATTGCTGAGCGTTTTTATCATAAATGGATGTTGACTTTTGTAAAATACTTTTTCTGTTTCTTTTGAGAGGATCATATTTTTTTTATAGTTTGTTCATGTGATGAGTTATATTGATATATATTTTTTAATGTTGAACCAATCCTATGAATATTACTGAGATAAACTCCACTTGGTCATGATGCATTATCCTTTTTTTATATTGCTGGATTTTGTTTGCTTACATGTTAAATATTTTTGCATTTATCCTCATGAGGTATTGTTTTGTAGTTTTCTTGTAATATCTATGTCTAGCTTTATTATTAGCCTAATGCTGTCCAAATAAAGTAAATTGGCTTAAGTTCCCTTCTCTTCCATTTTTTGGAAGAGTTGTCTAAAATTGGGATTATTTTTTACTTAATAATATGGTAGATTTTCCGGTGAAACCATCCGGCCCTGGAGTTTTCATTATAAGAGTATTTGTAACTGAATTCAATTTATTTACTTATAAGAGACTAATTACATTATCTATTATCTATCCACCTATTTATCTCTCCATCCATCTTCTGTCTATCCCTACTCATCCTAAAGGGGGAATCTGGGTGCCACAGGAAAACATCTATGACAGTTAGCATCTCTCGCCTTCATTTAAAGGGTAAACTCCATGAAATCAGGAAGTTTGTTTTATATACATGTAGCTCCAGTGCCTGGTATGCCTGCACATACTAGGCACTTGATAATTATTTGTTGAATTAATGATTTTAATCTTCTTGAAACTGTGTTCCTTATAATCAATATGTACATTTAATAGGAATGTTGTTACTGATGTTGAATTAAGTAATTGATGGGTTCTTACTTAGAAATGAGGTATTATTGTCCTTTGAACAACCCCCTATGTACTATTTTGTGTTGTTATTCATTTAAATATTTTAGTGGGTTGAATTGTGACCTCCAACAACCCTATGAATATGACATTACTTGGAAAATGGGTCTCTGCATATGTAATTAAGTGTTTTGAGAGGAGATTATTATTGATTAGCATTAGCTGTAAGTTCAATGACAAGTATCCTTGTAAGTGAGGGCTCTGTGAAGACATTCAGAGCAGAAAATGATGTGAAGATGGAGGCAGAGATTGGAGTGATGCATCTACAAGCCAATGTTTTAGCCCTCCCTTTCCCCAAAGATGACATACCCCTATAGGATATTCTGTAGGCTTCATAATGTCTGCAACAATTATAGGTGAGTGAGTGAGTGAATGGTGGAAGAAATTTGTTTTGAATTTATAAATGCTCTGCTCCTTATATATTTTTTTACTTTTTCTTTTGAAAGACTTTAAAACGTATAGAACAGGTACAAAATTAATGCAAACCTTATACAGAGAACTTCAGTATACGACCCCCTCTCTCCAGAGATCCAGATCCACCGATTTTAGCACGCCACATTTTCCGTTTCATTCTATCTATTCATCCATCTATCTGTCTCTCTGTCAGTCCATTTACTGAACACTGGATTATATGTTGTATTCATCATACTCCCTGAACACTTAATACGCCATATACTTCTCCTAAGAGCAAAGATATTTACTTGTGTAACAACCTTAAGTACAGTTATCAAGTTCAAGAAATATAATATTGGTATAAAGTTTATAGTCTATATTCCAATTTTTCCATATGTCTCAATAATGTCCTTTTGAGCCTTTTCTCCTCCCTTGCTAGATTCCATCCAGGATCATGTTTTGCTTTTAATTGTCATTGTCCCTTAGTTGCTCTTTTTTTAAAATTTAAATTGTGGGAACATATCTACAACATAAACTTTCCTACCTCAACCACTACCAAGCATACCATTCGTTGGTATTCATCACATTCATCACCTTCTTTTACTAAAACTTTCCCCTCTCCCCAAACTGAAGCCCTACACCATTTATGCATTAACTACCCATTCCCCTTTGTCCTACCCCTTGCAGCCTTTACTCTAATTTCTGTTTCTATGAGTTTGTATATTCTCCAATATTTTCTTTGTAGTTACCATGGGGCTTAAATTTAATGTCCTAAATCTATGACAATCTCGTTTACTTTGATACCAATTTAACTTCAATAATATACTCAAACTATGTCCCTACACACCTCCATCCTCCCCCCCCCACCTTTGTGTAGTTCTTGTCACATTACTTGTTTATACATTATAAGTCCAAACTCACTGATTTTTCAGGCCATTTTATGCCTTTTAGATCGTGTAGGAAGTAAAAAGTTGAGTTACAAACCAAACATACAATAGTTTTGGTATTTATATTTGTGCATGTTGTTATCCTTACTGAAGATCTTTATTTCTTCATGCATCTTTGAACTATGGTCTGTTGTCCATTCCTTTCAACCCACAGGACTCTCTTTAGCATCTCTCATAGGGCTGGTCTAGTGGTGACGAAGTCCCTCAGCTTTGGTTTGTCTGGGAATCTCTTCATTTCTTAATCTCTCCCTCATTTTTGAAAGACAGTTTTGCTGGTTCTCTCATGTGCCTTTCAGAATTCTGTATTAAATCTGGCATTCAACAGTTTGCTTATAATATACTATGGTGGGAGTCTATTTGGGTTTATCTTTTTTGGAGTTGGTTGAGTCTTTTGTATATATTTATATCTTCTGCTAAATTTTGGAAGTTTTCAGCTATTATTTCTTTGAATATTCTCTGCCCCTTTCTCTGTTCACCTTCTGGGATTCTTGCAATGTGTACATTGGCATGCTTGATGGTATCCCACAGCTTCCTCAGATTCTATTCTCTTTTCTTCATTCTTTTTCTTTCTGCTCCTCAGACGGGATGATTTCAATTATCTTCAAATTCTCTGAGTCTTT